>JASDQU011245201.1:3515-15211 GCA_032191745.1 Picea mariana
ACTCTTTACGCTATGAGTCAAGCAGCGATTCTCACTGCAGTCTTTTCCATGGAGAGGCGCAAGAGTTGGTGGAGTCAAGTTATGCTTTCAGGACTCATCTCGGCAGCAATGATCGCCGCCCTTCTTCACGTATTCTTTGAAGAGTTGAGTGTTATGAGACGTGGGAGTCATCTCCGCAATTTTCTCATTAACAACTGGAAATGGGTTGTACAAAGAGTTACAATATTTATGTTGTTATTGGCTATTGTTACAATTTTTGATTAATCTTGACAGTTAGTTTTTGGAATAACTTATTCAGTTAAGAGACAGTGGAGAAATTGGAAAAACTCATTATCAAGTTGAACAGAAAAAAAATTTAACAACAAAAATCAGTGTGTGAAGTTATCTATCCCATAAACTATTATTAACCTCGTTAAAATCATTTTCTTTCTTTCTTAATGTACCTCCTTTCTCATTCACTCATCTTCAGGGCCAGTCATAAATCTTCATCCTTCACATACTCCACAGATATAAGAAATAAGAAAGTTCCATCGGCACTGACTTGCTACTATTACGTCTGCAATTCCTTGATGTATTTTACAGTTTACAATATATTTTATTAATTAATGTATTTTAAAGTTTATAATATATTTTATTAATTAATAAAGTTATGGTAAAATATCAATATTGTAGTAACACGTTGTCAGTGTGAAGGATTTATATTTACTTTCACGTAACATAGAAACGCGGAGAAGTAATGTTCAAGGAATTGTTGTTGGAAGTCATTTTATTTTGGTGGGGTGGGATCTTTCAAATTTTAATTTTTTAATGCTATATGAAGGGCTAAAGCTGTTACCAGTTTTAACTGAAGGATTAAAGCTGTTATCAGTTTTAATGTTAATTGAAGGGCTAAAGCTGTTACCAGTTTTTAAAGATAAATTCAAATCTCATAAGAGAATGGAAAATTCAAAGCACTCCGTCCATATAAAACAAGTGTCACAGGACTGACTATGTCCCTGTCGTCATGAATTTGGAAATGGAAATGTTTATTAAAGTAATTCCAAAATAGTTAATATATTTAGTTCACTTGGGTGATTATGTTATCAATTAAGTTTTGTTTAGAAATATTTTCACTTACATCATTATGTTATCGACTATGTTTTGCATAGAAATATTATCAACAGAGGATGGCCTGGAAAATGAATGAATGTTTACTCTCATTGTGGAACTGTACACACTAAATGGAAAAAATCAGACATAGATTAACAAGTGCCGGTGCAAATATAATATTAGATACTTTGTAAGTAAACATTAGCTAAAACTGAGTACAAATCAAGAAAAGACGACATCAGAATTACAATTAAAAAAGATATACATCTATTTACAAATTTCATATATCTGGCAACTTGCAGAAGACCAGGAGAATTCAAGAGCTTCCTTTTGTAGACCAACTTAAAAATACCTTAAACCAACTTCTATATGTTTTTCTTGTTTTCTTTTGTTTTGTGCAAGAAAAGTGTGTTAGCTTATAAGGCCTGGGAGTTTTATATTTTAGGCAGAGATGGAGATGAGAGAACAAAGCGGTTAGATTTGGTTTTATCCAAAGGGGGAAAGAAAAAGACTCTGTAGGTAGAGCTCCCTCCCACGCACTTCTCTCATGGTGCTTCTATATATGCTCTCCATACCTTCAGCATCCCAATCCCCATCTTCATCCCCCTTGCCTTTCAACAATGAATTCTCCTCTCCAAATTGTGCTTGGGTTGTTGCCACCGAGGGCTGTCGTAGCCTCTGCAAAATCGCCTTTACTAGCAGAAGAAGATGCTTCTGCTTGGTTTCCATTGCTTGGATGAACATGCAGGTACTTGAAGAAGGCTTTGAGGGTAATCTGGAAATAAAATTTGGAGTGCATTTTCACATTTTCTGATGAGCTTAGAGAGTTGTTCAATGGTGAAAAAGGGTTGTTGCAGAACCTTCTGAATGAATGGGTGTAGTATCTTGTTCTCTCATCATATTTCTTCAAAATTCGCTAGACCTGCAACCCTAGTATTAATAATTAGGGTTTTGAAAGTTTGGCGTTGAAGCTAACATCCAGGAGAAGATGCTTATGGCAAGAAAATGCAATGAAACTATAGACGATGTGAATTGAGTATGGATGTGAATAATCATGCAAGTGTACCTGTATAGTTGAGAGCGCTGTAATTCTCTAGCAGAAGCATTTCGCCATGAAAATTCATAATGGCTTTCCTCAACTTGATCATCTCCTGGTTGTACTTGGTTTGGGAGAAAACTGTTTTGTTCTGTCTACTGTTGCTCTTCAATTTTTCGATCCTGTCCTGCAGCTCCTGTTGTAAAGTGCAATTAAACCAGTTGGTTAAAGAATAAACAGACACCGCTCAAATCCATTCCACTACAAAGCTAATCAATAAGCAAAATGTGTGAATCCGAGACAAGGAAACACCAATCTCGTCTCATGTTTACAAGTCTATTGTAACAACTTGGACCACAATAGAGTTTGATCTCACTACAGAAAAGAATGGAAGAACAATGCATTGCTACGTGATACAACTAACCCTGGTCTTATACGTTCCCCCCAATGAGTAAAGATATCTTCAATATAATCACAGAGAAATCACGGCTCCTCAATTTTCTGAAAAAATAGCTATTCACCAGGACTAGCTTATCTAGAAGCTAACACCTGCTTATGTTAAAATCTTTAACCTGTCAATGAAGTAGAAAACCTAGCTAAATTCTAAATTTTCAGACAGGAGGACCGAACAACCTAATACTTCGAATCTGCAAGAACTAATACGGTTTCCTCTCTCATAAATCTCAAGAATTACACCAATTCCAAAGCCCAATGCCAAAGATATCTTCAAATATATTCACATAGAAATCACGCCTTCTCAATTTCTCAAAAATTAGATATTCATGAGGACTAGCTTATTTAGACACTATCAACTGCTTATGTTAAACATTTTTAACCTTTCAAAGAAATAGAAAACCTAGCTACAATCCAAAATTTTCATAAACAATTACACCAATTCCAGAGCCTGATGCCAAATTTTCATATTCAAGATAACCAGAGCATACAAATCTAGAGTCTCGAAGCTTTCTTTAGAGACAAAGGCGCTTAATTTATCATCTGAAGCAACACCTGCTTCAACAAGTCCGGCATAGATCTTTTTCTTTTTGTTGGGAACTTCATCGGAGCCACCCTAGTTCTCATCGATGCCAAGGGGAGGCGAACGTTCCCCTACAGTCGACATAGAATTAACTAGCTTCTTCAAGTATTTCTAAGCTAAGAACTTATCCCGCCGTGTTAGACAAGAACTTATCCCGCTATGTTGGAAACATATCCTTGATCTAACTCTTCAAACTTTTTCCAAACTTCATGATCCCAGTGCCAAAACGCTCTCCTCGCAAAAGAAATATACCACGCAAAAATACAGTAGGCCTCACGGCCTGAGAAATGCTTCCATTTGGCCAGAAGAAGCGATTTCCGCCTAAGGAACCAGAATACCAAATAAAATCGCTGTCAAGAGTCGAGAAACGAAGATTTAAAGTTGACCTATACTAAACTCATCGTCAAAAGCCCAATCAAGAACAAGAAGCTGTAAGGTCCCGGGTTCGAATTGTCAAAAGGTGTCGAAACCCCAAAACCAGTGGAATTTCAGCAGAGCAAAAGAGATGTAGCTGAATGGGCTCAGAGGAAATAATTAACTATTCATTGTAATAGAAACCATCGAAGTAAAATTTCAATAAAATTTTAAGAACTTGTATTTGAGACAATGAACTATCCGAGATCTGTCTGTCAGAGTCCTCAACTATTCACTGTAATAAAAAACCATCGAACTGAAATTTCAACAACTTGAAACAATGAACTATCCAGATATCTATCTGTCAGAGCCCCCAAAGTCCATTAATGTCCCACCGGCCATAGTGATTGGAAGAAGCAAGAGGACTGTGTAGAAAGGTCTCGTCATTCAGTGGCCACCCGAATAGGCTTATTAGGCATTAATCGTCTGCACGCGCAGAATCCATTTCTTAAGAACAAAGATGTAACAACAACACCTAATGGATTCGAAATCCATTAATGTCCCGCCGAGGACAGTGATTAGCAGAAGCAAGAAGACTGTGGACAAAGGTCTTGTCATTCAGTGGCCACCTGAACAAGCTCGTTAAGGAATCCATTTAGTAAGAACGAGATATAACAGGACGAAATCAATTTATTAATTAAGTTTAAACTTAAAAATATGTGAAGCTGGAAATAAGACCTTCAATTTATTTACCAATAAAATGATAAAAAAAAATATTTTTTAATTATATAAAAAAATATTTTTTAATTATATAAAAAAAATATTTATTTTTATTTATTATGTTAAACATAAGATTTGAAAGTAAACTCATAAGATTTGAAAGTAAACTCAAAAGGAATGTGAAAGTCAATTTTGGAGGGATTGCTATAATTTCTAGAGATTAATAATGGAAGTAGTCTAAACGTTCTATTTTTTTGGAAGTTTTTGGTAGATTTTTTCAGTTCTATTTTGTCTGAAATATGGTGAGGAATGGTTAGATCTGCAGATTTGAGTGACTAAGTTTGTATAATCCAAATGCCCCAGAAGTTTTTCAGTGCACTGAATCCATCTATACTTTCAAAAATACAATTTAAACAACAAAAAATAAAAAATAGAAATTTTATCCAAATTTACATAACTGAATTCAAATCAAAAAAACCAAAAGATAAAACGTTTAGCCAACGCCTTTATCACCGTCTTAAATAGTTTCACCATCTTAAATAAAAGTCGTTGCCTAATTGTACGCCCTACGTCCCTGTCATTACACTGATTTGAGTTGACTAAATTTAAGAAAGAACACACGGTGATGGAAACATAATTGTCGCACCATTTGTCTTTAGATTTAGAAAAAGAACAACATCATTGTCGCACCATTTGTCTTGATTAGAACTGACTAAATTTAGAAAAAAACAACATAATTCTCGTACCATTTGTCTCTTCATCTTTGATGACGTGGTCATTCATAATACGCGTTCGATGACGATTTAGAGAAGATTCCGTAGCGTGGCCAACATAAAAATCGAATGGAAGTGTTGTGGATGATACTTGTAGGTCTATTTTATTCAAATTTATGATGTTTCTTTCCATATGTAATGTTAATAAATGTTTTTTATTATATATAGGTTGTAGGTTAATGATTTTAAGAAATGATGATTTTTTTAAAGAGATATTTGTTTAAAAAATTATTGAATTCATAGAATTGAATGATTATTTCTATATAATTTTGATTAAAAAAAATATTTTATAAAATAGTTAACCAACACCTATATAATAATTGAACTGTGAAAATAAGCTCATAATAAAACGCAAGAATAGAAAAATAACATAAAAAAGAAAAAACTTTACAAATCATCAATACCTTTCAGTATTGGAGTTGGTATAGTATTGGAGTTGGTATTTTGTCTTCGAGTAGGAGTTTATGTATTTAGGTGGTATGGTTAATTAGTGAAAATATTGTTAAGGGAAATTGATTGACATGTATTTTATACTTTAAGAATCTTTAGACAAATTTGTGATGTGAGTTTTGTGGAGCACTCGAAGTACTTTAAGCCCGCATCTTTCATTTTTCCAAAGTTACTCTTTGATGGAGATTGGTGTGTAGACAAAATTTGTCTTCACTCTTTTTTAAAAAGAGTGAACATGCAATGAATGGCAAATAAAGTTTAATGGAATGAGGTGGCAAAGAGTGAACATGCAATGAATGGCAAATAAAGTTTAATGGAATGAGGTGGCAACAATATTAAATTTGGTGTGGGTTTTGTGTCACCTTTTATGTGCGAGCATGTTTCATCCCACTCACCTTGGATTTCTTGACACCTTGAAAGTAAAGTTGCCAAATTCATTTGAATGGGACCATTTAGTATGGAAATTTGAAATTTTGGTTCTGTCACTAGTTGTTAGGTTTGATTTGGTTCAATGGATCGGTGTAATTTTGAAATTCATTCATTTTGATTACTCAATTATAACCATATTACATCTAATTTAAGTTTTTTATTTTTTATTTTTAACTTGGGACTTTTAGGTTATGGGTTTTTATTATGTCACTTTGATGATGGTTAGTTGGAACGGTGGAAAGTACTCTGTGTTGGGTTAATTTTAATTTGGTAATATAATAGTTAGGATAACCTTTATTTTGTTAATGATGGGTTTATAGTTTTATGGTATTGGGAAATCTATGGTATTTTCTCATGGTATTAGCATGTGATGAAGCCTATATAAAGCTTGAAGAGCTCCATTGTAAAACGATTTAAGAGGTCTCATTCCCTCTTGGGTTAATCTTAACTTGGTTATAGAGTAGTTAAGATAACCTTGATTTTGTCAATGATGGCTTTACGATTGGTAGTTTATAGGCCTATGGTATTGGGAAACCTATAGTATTTTCACATGGTATTGACATGTGAGGAAACTTATATAAAGCTTGAAGAGCTCCATTGAAGAGTTTCTTGGGTAAATATTAGCTCTGTGTGCTTGTTTGCGTTTCTTGTGCTATCTCATTGTGATTTCTCTCTCTTAGTTTTATCATTTGGTATCAGAGTCTAATAGACTCACTAGTGGTGGCCTACGTGTTTCTTCGATGGTGGATCAAAGTTTGGTAGACTTGGACTCTCTCATGAGAGTGGTTTGGTATTAGCACCCATCAAGGGAGAAAATATGTCAGTGATGGCAAGTGGAGCATTGACATCTAAGCATAGAGAGGCCAAGTGAATGGAAGCATATGGAGATGTGAATGGAATCATATGGAGGTGGAATGGAATGGATAATAAGTTGTAAATGGTCATAAGGTTATAAGACCATTTATAGGCATGTATGCCCCTGGTTTGATAAATCATCGATGTAAAGTCTAGACTTAGACCTAAGTGATAGGGGGCATGTTGTTATTGAGAAATGTGAGAGTGGATATTATTATGGCATGAAGAATCACCCAAAGAAGCATTGCACGACACCCTCCCAAAACGTTGAACTGAGTGGAAAAGATGATGGCAATGGATGTCACAATTAATGACTAAAGTATGGAGTACGAGCTAAAGGCAACAAAGATACAAAACAACCTAAGCAAGAAACACTCCAAAGTGATGAGCTCCAAGAAACTATGAAACAAGGCAGTGCATGGAGACAAATGCCTACTTACACTCTTAAAATTATCTACACAAGTGGCACATAATCCACTACTCAAAGGTGCAGAACGAGAAGTACCATAAACAACCATCATGGAAAACAATCCTCGTTATGGGTTCTGACAACAAGCCCTGATAAGGTACCCATATACAAACTCTCATAAATGAGAAAAGGAGAAAAAATCGTAAGAGAAAACTCCTCTCCAAAAGAGAGTCAGTCTCCAATGCACATTTGAAGTTGTTAAGGCAATGAGAGATGAATGCACACCCCAAAAATAAATTGATTCTCTAGAATTTGGTGTCGGCACAAAAAAATTGATGAGGTACTCATTTACAATTGAGAAAACATCATATGTTGAGTGTCCCTATGGATGCCAATCCATCTCATCAGAGTGCATGGATCACTAGTCGTTGCAATCGTTGAGTCAATATAGGAATTAGTGTTGTGTGAAGACGCTTAATCTTGATCGAGCATGGCGAGTAAAAAATCACCCTAGGAAGCATTGCACAACATCCCCCCACAATGCAACTAAACTGAGTGGAAAAGATAATGGCAATGGATGTCACAACTGATGACTAAAGTATGGAGTACAAGCTAAAGGAAACAAAGATGCAAAACAACCTAAGCAAGAAAAACTCCAAAGTGGCAAGCTCCAAGACACTATGAAACAAGGAAGTACATGGAGACAAATGTCTAGTTACACTCCTAAAACCATCTGCATGAGTGGCACAAAATCCACTACTCAAAGGTGTAGAACGAGACGTACCATAAATAGCCATCATGGACAACAATCCTCAGTATAGGTTCAGGAAAACAAGGCCATGTTAAGTACCCATTTACAATTGACGAATCAATGCTCTTAATTTATCCAACTCAGGAGAAAAATCAAGAATCTCGCAAAAGACATTAAATGTAGCATGCAACCAATTGTTGGGAAGAGAGTGGAATTCCCTTCTCAATGCCAAGATTATGCCAAACCTTCAAAAAAAAAACACAAATGCATTTATATACAAGTAAAGTTTGTTTAATTGACCAAACCCATAATAACAATTGGATTTGAATCCAAGCTCCTCCTTTGACCATGAGAATGCAATGAGAAGCCAATCCTTGACAACATCAATGTGGAAAGGGTTTGTAGGATCTACTGCATAGCATCTAGAAATGCTTCAACAAAACCATCGTTATCAAAAATCTCTAGTATGCATGTAACCAAGTGAGCACAAACAACTCAAACTCCGGCAAAAAGAATGCACCCAGAAGTCAACGCTTTCCCAAAAAAACTTGTAATCCATGTCCAGAGAAAAGAGATTTGAAGTTGATATTTACAGGAAAATCATTTCATGGCCAAAGAACTTCAAGGCAAGTTATTTGTTAGTGAATTTGAACAAGATGTACCTGCAATCCCTTGCATTGACTATGCAAAATATGCCAAAAGAAATCTCAAAAGATAGGGAATAAAAAAAAAAATGTACTAAGACTGATTTATGTAGCTTCTGAGTGACTCCTAGTCATGGTAGTTGTTTCAATGATGTCAAAAAACACGGAGATGTGGTAAAACCCAAGAACTAGGAGAAATCAATGTGAAATATAGAGCCGTAATATTTCTACTACACACAATGGTTTTGATAAATCCTCTAATGAGTCCCACGATCTCCCTCTATTATGCAATCTCAACAACTAGCATTACATAATTATGGCTTAAGTTTAAGCTTGACCTGCAATGTCAACAATATAAATTTTGCCCAGGGAATTAAAAGTGGGATCGAGAAATCCTCCTCAACGAGACTTGTCGTCGCATCAATGAATGAGCTCTTCAGAATGGCTCAAATGGAATGCCATTTCTAGATCTCAACTTCACACCAATCTAGGAAGCATCTGGTCGGAATGAATATCTCACATCCAATTAGTTCCAACAACTCCTAAAGACCAGCCACATACTCTCTATGTGAGCTTAACAAACACACCAACAATTCTATTCCTGAATACCTAATTAATAAACATTGAGGGGGTAGGTGGCTATCCCAAATTAAGTTTAAAGGGGGAATGTTGACTTGATCTTGACTTGGATATAAAGTAGTTAACATAACCTTGATTTTGTCAATGATGAGTTTACCATTGGTGGTTTACATGTATTTGCCCATAATATTAATATGTGATGAAGCCTATTTAAAGGCTTGAAGAACTCCATTGTAAAATGGTTTAAGAGGCTTGGTGTTTGGTCAACTTGACCAAGAAAATAATAGATATCTATTTAGGTGTTTGTTTTTATGATGTAAGAGTTTCCAAGTATATATTAACTCTATGTGCTTGGTTGTGTTTCTTGTACTATCTCCTTGTGATATTTTACTCTCTTAGTTTTAACACTCTAAACTATTCAAACTGACAATAATTCAAGGGTAAATATATGTTTCACATATCCAATGGCATCTAGTGACAGAACATGTTCAATTTTACATTTTCTTAGTAGATTTAGATGTTTGCCAATATGGCTTTCAATGTGATTTTCAAACAAATTTGATTTATTAACAAAAAAAATTAATAAATATTATAATTTAAAATATTATAAATGAAAATAATTCAATTTGTTGTGTTCCATTTTTTCTTTTTTAATTTATGAAAGTTTTTGTCTACAAATTTTTTGAATCTGAATTAGAAATTGAACTTGGTAACTATGTTGAAACACGAGCAAGTGATCAACAATGTGCAGCTTGACAAATAGATCCTCTACCAAGGCATTCCACCTCAACGTCTTATATAGGTTTCGACCAATAATGGAGAGAGGTGATTTTTTACTACGCAAATGGAATTTTAAATTAGTTAATAAACACATCGACAATTAAGTCATCTAACTGTTGTATTTGATTAAATCATTGGGAGGGATTCGCAGGAGAAGTATGTGGATTCAATTCGAAGAGTTAAGGTTCTTTGTTCTCTACGATTTGGAAGCAACGGGTGAAATAAATATAGAGAAGGGACACTTTGTAGATTAGAGTTTGCTTATTCTTTTACATGTAGGCTTAACAATGGCATTTCATATATCAAAACATGGGATAGAATGGTGTCAAAATTAAAACATGGTGGTAAAGAGAATATTAATACATGGGATAGAATGGTGACAAAGAGAATATTAAAACATGGGATAGAATGGTGTCAAAATTAAAAGTTACATTTTTACTTATAAACTATGTTTACAATTTGTTGAGAAGATTGGGAAACCTTAAACAATTGAAGATGAATCTGAAAGAGTTTAAAAAAAAAAATTGCATGCTTTCTGTAAGGTCTACACAAAATGAGGAGAGTCCAAAATCAATTGCAATGTATGTGATAGTTTGAATTATCTCATGCAAGATGCATTAATGTTCTTAATTTTCGTATAGTTGTAGAAGCTTACTAAGTAGCCTTATGATTGAGGAGAAGTTGGTTAGAACACAATAGACCTAAAAGGAGAAGAGAGGTCAAGGAAGTAGAAGAGTGTAGATGAAATATAAGAAATTAGAAGTTGCAAAAAGTTTCATCATTGTGGACCAACCGAGAAATTTGAAGCAAACAAAGGTAGAAGGTCTACCATAGGAAGAAGCATAAGTGGTAGTTTTGAAGGAATATATTTGAAGTGTGGAGGTAAGAGACATATCATGGCTTATGAGTTTCCAGAGTTGCAGCGTGTTGGCAGCCAATTCACATTTTTCTACTGTTCTTATAAGCTGCCTTCACCAGTGCTTAGCAAACTTTGATTTTGTCGCAATCTCTTCAATAAAATGACACTATTGTTTTATGTGTGTTTGCACACTTACCTTTGCTCTTCTTTTCACGACTGAAAGCGTGAAAACTTGATTTGCGAAGTCACATTAAAATCGCCACTTAATTGTTGCGATCTTCCTTGTCGATCTGCCCATTGTGTTTCCAATTTACTCATCATTATATAGTTGGCAAGACCCCTTGACCTGTATTCATTTGACATTCTTTGATTGATTATACAGTTTCGCTTCATGAGTGATTGAGTTTGTGATGCATTGGTGATTGGATTTATATGTTCTTTGATCGATTCCCTTGATCATTGGTTTCATAAAAACACATTGGTGTTATGGTTAAACTCTTGGTATAAATCGTTCTATACAACACATGTCACATAATCAAACCCTTGGTATTGGTTTCGATTCTTTTGTTTGGTTTTAAAACTATGGTAAAATTATGGCTCGCGCGAATGTTTAATCCACTTACCATTGATTTCATTGGTTGATTGAATGGCATAATTGTTAACCTATACAATAATGGGTTGAATATCTATTTGTGCCGATGGTTGTACTGTAGATATGACTGTTTTTCATGTATGAACTAGCTCCACCACCTTCGCACGATATGTCATTAATGTCCACCCCTATCCCTGTTTCACCTTTGCTAGTTTCGGGTAAGCTTGTGAGCGTTTTTCCCCTGCATATGCTGTGATTCAAACCCTGGCTCATGCACATCGCTCACCGTGTGCTCCTGTCTATGGCACCGGTGGTGTGAATTGAGCCGAATGGTAGTCAA
>JASDQU011245201.1:15497-25955 GCA_032191745.1 Picea mariana
GATGAAGGCAAGTTCATAGAATGCATCAATAATTGTCAACTTTTATCACGGAAGCCCCGATGAGCCGAGTTGTCAAATTGTCCAGTATACAAATGCTACAATGATGGTCAGAGGCGTTTTGACTTTAAGTGTGTAAGTGGGTAGCTCGAAGAAGAGGGAGAAGAAAGAGCGGAAGCCGTGTGATTGCAGAGTGGGTTTTAGTGCCGAGGAAGACCAGATCAGATAGACAGATGAAAGTTCTAGTGTTGTAACCTTTTGTTATGTTTTGTAATTTGTGATTGAGATATTTGTAATGTAATCATTAAGAGAGGGTGTTAGAGATAATGCTTATAGCTGTTGTAATCGTGAGTTTCTAGGTTAACTATTACTATTGTAATAGTTAGTTTCAACTATGACTGTTGTAACTGTGAGTTTCTAGGTTTACTATTTTTAGCTAATCAGATCCACTTGAGTCAGTGATCTGCATGCTATATATGTAACCCCCATTTGTTTGTTAAGCAATGAAAAAAGTTTTGTGTTGTGTGAATTAATTCTTCCAATCTTAATTCATAAGGTGTCGAAACCCCAAAACTGGTGGAATTTCAGCAGAGCAAAAGAGAGGTAGTTAAATGGGCTAAGAGGAAATAATGAACTATTCATTGTAATAAAAACCATCAAAGCAAAATTTCAAGCAAATTTTATTTGAGACAATGAACTATCAGAGATCTGTCTGTCAGAATCCCTAACTATTGACTGTAATTAAAAACCATCGAACTGAAATTTCAACAACTTGAAACAATGAACTATCCAGATATCTGTCTGTCAGAGCCCCCAAAGTCCATTAATGTCTGGCCGGCGATAGTGACTGGAAGAAGAAAGAGGACTGTGTAGAAAGGTCTCGTCATTCAGTGGCCACCCACCCGAAGAGGCTTATTAGGCATTAATCGTCCACACACGCCGAATCCATTTCTGAAGAACAAAGATATAACAACAACACCTAATCGATCTGAAATCCATTAATGTCCCGCCGAGTACAGTGATTAGCAGAAGCAAGAAGACTCTAGAAAGGTCTTGTGAAGCTAGAAATAAGAACTTCAATTTATTTACCCAAAAATATATATATTTTTTAATTATATAAAAAAATATTTATTTTTATTTATTATGTTAAACATAAGATTTGAATCAAAATTTGTAGGTCAACTCAAAAAGGAATGTGAAAGTCAATGTTGGAGGGATTGATATAATTTCATAGACTAATAATAGCAGTAGTTTAAACATTTTACTTTTTGGAAGTTTTGGTCGATTTTTTCAGTTGGATTTTGTCCGAAATTTGGTGAGGAATGGTTAGATCTGCAGAAAAGAAAGAAAGAAAGTATTTTTAATGTCCACGAGGCTAAAAATAGCCTATGGGACAGATTTTTTTTCCATTTGGCTTTTGTATTCGGCCCTTTTCCTGTGAAGTTTTACAATAACCGCTCCCAACTTCTCGACAAACTCTTTGCTGAATAGATTATCCCAAGAACTAGCTGCCAAAATACCTGCATAATTTTCCCTGCTGTCTTTGAGGGCCTCACATTATAAAATGAAATGTTTTTTTGTTTCCACTTTTCTGGAAGAGCACAAAATACATACTCTTTCCTCCCACATTTCTTTTGGCCTTTTCCAGCGCCCTGTTTCACAACGGAGTTGATAAGAATTCGTCCTTAATTGAGCAATAAGAATTTTAGATCTCCAAGAAATATTGGCCCCTATGTACGCCTTTTGTTGATGGTTATGAGTGGAGTTAAACTTTTCAATGTAGTACTTCTTCTTCTTGTGTAGGATAAAGGTTTTACGAAATGATGATATTTATAGATTTGAATGATTAATTTTGTATAATTAAAGTGTTTTAGAAATTTAAAATGGATTTTGAACAATAAAAAATAGTGATTCAATTTCAATAAAAAAACATTTAGTAAAACAATTAGCCAATGTCTATATATAATGATTGAAGTGTAAAAATAAATGCAACCCAAGAATACAAAAATGACATAAAGATAAAAAGCTTTACGAATCATCACGTGCATTATCCACAACACCTTTCAGAATTGGAGTTGGTATTCTGTCTTCTGCTAGGAGTTTATGTAGTTAGGTGGTATGGTTAATTAGTGAAAATATAGTTCAATGGAATTTTATTGACATGTATTTTATACTTTAAGAATCTCTAGACAAATTTGTGATGTGAGTTTTGTGGAGCACTTGAAGTACTTTCAGCTCGCATCTTTCATTTTTCCAAACTTACTCTTTGATGAAGATTGGTGTGTAGTCAAAATTTGTCTGAACTCGTTTTTTTAAAAAGAATGAACATGCAATGAATGGCAAATAAGGTTTAATGGAATAAGGTGGCAACAATATTAAAGTTGTTGTGGGTTTTGTGTCACCTTTTATGTGCGAGCATGTTCAGAATGATAATCCAACTCATCTTGGAGTTCTTGACACCTTGAAAGTAAAAGTTATCAAATTTAGTGAAATGGGATCATTTAGGGTGGAAATTTGAAATTTTGGTTCTCCACACTAGTTGCTAGGTTTGATTTGGTTAAATGGATTAGTGTAATTTTGAAATCCATTTACTTTGATTACTCAACTATAACTATATTATGTTTAATTTATTTTTTATTTTTTATTTTTATTTTTATNTGGGTTTTTATTATGTCATTTTGATGATGGTTAGTTAGATGGGTGGAAATTACTCTATGTTGGGTTAATCTTAATTTGGTCATATAATAGTTAGGATAACCTTGATTCTGTCAATGATGGAATTATCATTGGTGGTTTATAGTTCTATGGTATTGGGAAACCTATGGTATTTTCTCATGGTATTAGCATGCGATGAAGCCTATATAAAGTTTGAAGAGCTCCATTGTAAAATGATTTAAGAGGTCTCACTCTCTTTTGGGTCAAACTTAACTTGGTTATAGAGTAGTTAAGATAACCTTGATTTTGTCAATGATGGCTTTACGATTGGCAGTTTATAGGCCTATGGTATTGGGAAACCTATAGTATTTTCACATGGTATTGACATGTGAGGAAACTTATATAAAGCTTGAAGAGCTCCATTGAAGAGTTTCTAGGGTAAATATTAGCTCTGTGTGCTTGTTTGTGTTTCTTGTGCTATCTCATTGTGATTTCTCTCTCTTAGTTTTATCATTTGGTATCAGAGTCTAGTAAACTCGCTAGCGAGAGTGGCATGAGTGTTTCTCCGATGGTGGATCAAGGTTTGGTAGACTTGGACACTCTCATGAGAGTGGTTTGGCATTAGGACCCATCAAGGGAGAAAATATGTCAGTGTTAGCAAGTGGAGCATTGGAATCTAAGCATACAGAAGCCAAGTGAATGGAAGCATATGGAGGTGCGAATGGAATCATATGGAGGTGGAATGGAATGGAGAATAAACTTGTAAATGGTCATAAGGTTATAAGACCTTTTATAGGCATGTGTGTCCCTGGTTTGATAAATTACTGATGTAAAGTCTAGACTTAGACCTAAGTGATAGGGGGCATGTTGTTATTAAGAAATGTGAGAGTAGATATTATTATGGCATGAAGAATCACCCAAAGAAGCATTGCACAACACCCCCCCAAAAAATGTTTAACTGAGTGGAAAAGATGATGGGAATGGATGTCACAATTGATGACTAAAGTATGGAGTACGAGCTAAAGGCGGAAAAGATGCAAAACAACCTAAGAAAGAAACACTCCAAAGTGACAAGCTCCAAGACACTATGAAACAAGGTAGTGCATGGAGACAAATGCATGGTTACACTCCTAAAACTATCTACACAAGTGGCACATAATCCACTACTCAAAGGTGCAGAACGAGAGGTACCATAAATAGCCATCGTAGAAAACAATCCTCGTTATGGGTCCCGACAACAAGGCCTGATAAGGTACCCATGTACAAACTCTCTTAAACGAGAAAAGGAGAAAAAATCATAGGAGAAAACTCCTCTCCAAAAGAGAGTCAGTCTCCAATGCACATTTAAAGTTGCTAAGGCAATGAGAGATGAATGCACACCCCCAAAATAAATTGATCTTATAGAATTTGTTCTCGTCACAAAAAAAATGACGAGGCACTCATTTACAATCGAGAAAACATCATATGTTGAGTGTCCCTATGGACGCCAATCCATCTCACTGGAATGCATGGATCACTAGTCATTGCAATTGTCGAGTCAATATAGGAATTAGTGTTGTTTGAAGACACTTGATCTCGATCGAACATGGCGAGTAAAAAATCACCCGAGGAAGCATTGCACAACATCCCCCCACAATGCAGTTGATTTGAGTGGACAAGATGATGGCAATGGATGTCACAACTGATGACTAAAGTATGGAGTACAAGCTAGAGGAAACAAAGATGCAAAACAACCTAAGCAAGAAAAACTCCAAAGTGGCAAGCTCCAAGACACTGTGAAACAAGGAAGTACATGGAGACAAATGTTTGGTTACACTCCTAAAACCATCTGCACGAGTGGCACAAAATCCACTACTCAAAGGTGTAGAATGAGAGGTACCATAAATAGCCATCATGGACAACAATCCTCAGTATGGGTTCAGGAAAACAAGGCCATGTTAGGTACCCATTTACAATTGAGGAATCTATGCTCTTAATTTATCCAGCTCAGGAGAAAAATCAAGAATCTCGCAAAAGACATTAAATGTAGCATGCAACCAAACGATTGGAAGAGAGTGGAATTCCCTTCTCAATGCCAAGATTATGCCAAACCTCAAAAAAAAAAAACACAAACGCATTTATATACAAGTAAATTTTGTTTAATTGACCAAACCCCCAGAATAACAATTGGATTTGAATCCAAGCTCCTCCTTTGACCATGAGAATGCAATGAGAAGCCAATCCTTACATCAATGTGGAAAGGGTTTGTAGGATCTACTGCATAGCATATAGAAATGCTTCAACAAAACCATCGTTATCAAAAATCTCTAGTATGCATGTAACCAGGTGAGCACAAACAACTCGAACTCTGGCAAAAAGAATGCACCCAGAAGTCAACGCTTTCCTGAAAAACTTGTAATCTGTGTCTAGAGAAAAGAGATCTGAAGCTGATATTTATAGAAAAATCATTTCATGGCCAAAGAACTTCAAGGCAAGTTATTTGTCAACGAATTTGAACAAGATGTACCTGCAATCCCTTGCACTGACTATGCGAAATACGCCAAAAGAAAGCTCAAAAGATAGCGAATAAAAAAAAAATGTACTAAGACCGATTTATGTAGCTTCTGAGTGACTCCTAGCCATGGTAGTTGTTTCAGTGATGTCAAAAAACATGGAGATGTGGTAAAACCCAAGAATTGGGAGAAATCCGTGTGAAGTATAGAGCCATAATATTTCTACTACACACAATGGTTTTGATAAATCCTCTAATGAGTCCCACGATCTCCCTCTACTATGCAATCTCAACAACTAACATTACATAATTATGGCTTAAGTTTAAGCTCGGCCTGCAATGTCAACAATAGAAATTTTGCCTAGGGAATTAAAAGTGGGATCGAGAAATCCTCCTCAACAAGACTTGTCGTTGCATCAATGAATGAGCTCTTCAGAATGGCTCAAATGGAACGCCATTTCTAGATCTCAACTTCACACCAATCTAGGAAGCATTTGGTTGGAATGAATATCTCACATCCAATTAGTTCCAACAACTTCCTAAAGACCAGCCACATACTCTCTATGTGAACTTAACAAACACACCAACAATTCTATTCCCGAATACCTAATTAATAAACTTTGAGGGGGTAGGTGGCTATCCCAAATCAAGTTTAAAGGGGGAATGTTGACTTGATCTTGACTTGGATATAAAGTAGTTAACATAACCTTGATTTTGTCAATGATGAGTTTACCATTGGTGGTTTACATGTATTTGCCCATAATATTAATATGTGATGAAGCCTATTTAAAGGCTTGAAGAACTCCATTGTAAAATGGTTTAAGAGGCTTGGTGTTTGGTCAACTTGGCCGAGAAAATAATAGATATCTATTTGGGTGTTTGTTTTTATGATGTAAGAGTTTTCAAGGTAAATATTGACTCTATATGCTTGGTTGTGTTTCGTGTACTATCTCCTTGTGATATTTTGCTCTCTTAGTTTTAACACTCTAAACTAATCAAACTGACAATAATTCAAGGGTAAAGATATGTTTCACATATCCAATGGCATTTAGTGCAGAGAGGTGATTTTTTACTACGCAAATGGAATTTTAAATTAGTTAATAAACACATCGACAATTAAGTCATCTCACTGTGGTATTTGATTAAATCATTGGGAGGGATTCGCCGGAGAAGTATGTGGATTCAATTCGAAGAGTTAAGGTTCTTTGTTCTCTACGATTTGGAAGCAACGGGTGAAATAAATATAGAGAAGGGACACTTTGTAGATTGGAGTTTGCTTATTCTTTTACATGTAGGCTTAACAATGGCATTTCATATATCAAAACATGGGATAGAATGGTGACAAAGAGAATATTAAAACATGGGATAGAATGGTGTCAAAATTAAAAGTTACATTTTTACCTATAAACTATGTTTACAATTTGTTGAGAAGATTGGGAAACCTTAAACAATTGAAGATGAATCTGAAAGAGTTTACAAAAAAAAATTGCATGCTTTCTATAAGGTCTACACAAAATGAGGAGAGTCCAAAATCAATTGCAATGTATGTGATAGTTTGAATTATCTCATGCAAGATGCATTAATGTTCTTAATTTTTGTATAGTTGTAGAAGCTTACTAAATAGTCTTATGATTGAGGAGAATTTGGTTAGAACACAATAGACCTAAAAGGAGAAGAGAGGTCAAGGGAGTAGAAGAGTGTAGATGAAATATAAGAAATTAGAAGTTGCAAAAAGTTTCATCATTGTGGACCAACCAAGAAATTTGAAGCAAATAAAGGTAGAAGGTCTACCATAGGAAGAAGCATAAGTGGTAGTTTTGAAGGAATATATTTGAAGTGTGGAGGTAAGAGACATATCATGGCTTATGAGTTTTCAGAGTTGTAGCGTGAGGCTGGAAGACAAACTCAAATTGTTGAAGCTAAATCAATAGTAGCATATGAATGTGTTGAAATTGAAGTAGAGCATAAAGAGAATTTGATGATGAAAAGGATATTTTTGTAGAGTGTGAGAGAACCAAAACATTGAAGAAGTATTTTCAGGACAAAATGCAAGATAAGAGGTAAATGGTGTACCCTAGTTGTTTATGGTGGTAATACATAAATTTTAGTTGTTGATGAAGTGATAAGAAAGTTGAATTTGAGTTGTGTTCCTCGTCCAAACTCATACAATGTATCTTGGTAAGAAAAGACATAGGGTTGCAACCAAGAACCATGTGAACTTAATTTTTAGATTGGTTGCTATTAAGATAAAATTTGGTGTGACGTAATATCTATGGATGCATGCCATGTCTTGTTGGGTAGGCCATGGTTGTATAATGGAGATATTATACATGAAGGAAGGAAAAATGCATGTCAATTGAAGAAATATGGTAAGAAGTATAGTTTATTTCTATTGAAAGAAGAAGAAGCAATAAATAAAGTGATGTTGAATCCCATACTAACTTATGTGAATGTTGATGTAATGTAGGAGGAAGAAGTTGTTGTGATAAAACTATTGAAGATTCTACAAATGGGAGACAGTGTGTCCCATATGAAGTTCAATGCCTTGCTTGCAAGAAAAGAACAAAAAAGATGCATCGTTGACATAAATAGAGGAGTTGCAGAAGAGAGAGAATGGAGAAGCATATAGCACTATTGTAGGGGGTTCAATTAGTGAATCTATGTCATAGTGCATGCATTATTTGGATATTAAATAATACCCCTAATTTCATTTCTACCTCCCAAAAGTTTATTGTTATTTTCCCTCCCAATACATCTTTGCAAATAAAATACCACCCTATTTTCTCCAAGTATTGTAAGTAGCATTTTTTATAACATTTTTTACACATATTGTTTCTACTCCTAGTATGTTGGTCCCAATATTTGACATATGTATCCAACATTTACTTTAGAAAATGTTGTTTATCATATGCTACTCGAACTTTGAGTCTCGATCATCAAACGTGTTATTTAGGAATCAAAATACCATTTCATATTTAGATCTGGCTATGAAATATGTGGTCATTCTCATTCTTTGTTTGAAGACTTTCATGTTTCATTGAGAACTTGTATGAGGTAGAATGGCTAAAGATATATCACCCTACACCTTTGTGAGATGTTTCACTTCCAACAAAAAAACTCATAAAAACAAATCTCCTTGTAGTGTTAATTCAAGGTTCATCACCTCTTACTTCCAACCTCTTGATGATTCCATTTAAAAAAGGTTAATGTAACATCCTCGTCCATCTACACCTCTGTTAGGCAACGCTACCCAAATACCTTATCTTCTTCCAACTAGCTCTGATACCATTTTGTGGCGTCCCCGGGCCACCCAGGTCGAGCTATGATATCTCGTAGAAATAACAATTATCATATGCCTATAAAAATAAACATAAACAAACAACATACTTTTCTAGTACACATACTAAAGTGGAAATAACAGTAAAATCATACATGCAGTAATCACAGACAGAACCTATAATATAACAACATATACAGGCAATACTCATCAATATAGCATGTAAATGAACATAGGAATGGGTACTTATCTTTTAATTCAAGTACACCAAATGTGTGCAAACCTTCCACGAACCTCCCATCCATAGACCACGCTCCTCATCACGCTCAACAGTGGGTCACCCCTGAGCTGGGACTAAACTCCATTGGGCAAGAGAATTCCTAGGCTTGGATGAGGTTACAAAAAACTGCACAGTGCAACTGGAAGGATTCTCTCCAAGAGCCTACTTACGCCAACTAATCACAAACTCTCATTCCCCACATGCATGTTCCACCCCGAGAATATGCACCTTCACTATTCCACAGTCCATCGGCTGCTCCACTTCCCTTTCAGGGTCTCAACAACAGGTCGGATCAGGAATTCTCAAATCTCTATAGCTGGTGCTAGACTCTATCTAGGATAAAATCACTTCCCAACAAACTCTCTCACCTGGAGAGAGTTGCTCGCAGGCCTGACAACCTGCATCTTCAACCATGGGCCTGACAACCTGCTTCTTCAACCAGCTTCAACTCAATTCCAGCAAGTGAGGACAATAGCAAGGCTCAATATAGCTCAGGGGATGGCACCAACCACCATTCGATAAGGCACAACATAGCTCTAGAAAGTACATATACGATGTGCTTCACAGGACGACACAAGTCAACTTCACATGTTACTGGTTTCAGAGGTGTGTGCTAGATACAGAGGCAATGATGAAGGAGAACTAGTTCAATACGTGAATCCATGGTGAATTTTGGGAAGGTTGACAAACTTCCAGAGAATCGGAAGGGTCGTGAGGAGACTCCAGACTAGTTCCTCGTCGCTGGGATGGGGAGAAACCCTGAATGGAAAGAGAACCTCCTAACAAGCTGGATTTCCCGGCTATAACTACATGCGCCTAGGTCGACACATGTCTTCCTTCACCCGCATGCATTCCACTTCACACTCATTCCCTTTCCCAAGAACTTAGGACAAGGTTGTTCATGTCCACCTTAGCCTTTAGGAAATAATACTATAAAATATTATTCCCTTAGAGGTAAGCCCTCTTGCTTCGCGTCTAGGCCTAGACACTTAGCCCCCTCCCTCACCCTACCTAGTGGATCTTAGTCCCCCATAACTCTTTCTTCATGGTCAGTCTACACGGAGTGATGTAATTATATTAAATATATGATCATTTACACATATACAATAGTAGGCTCAATGGCCTTTGCATCTAGGCTCTCTGACCTAATCACCACATAAGCCTCCTATCTTATTATAACTCAGCTCACCAGCCTATCAAATATGTTTACAATTCATAATTACAACTGGGGCTCTGCCTGGGGATATTACAATCCCCTCCCCTTATTTTTGCACTGTCCTCAATGCAACTTGTTTATACATATACAATTCAAAAATTCTTCAAAAAGCTCCAAGCTTTACCTATTGGAAGCTTATTATCCACCTGGTGCTCTACTTTCAAGCACCAATTCTGGTGTTCATACTGCAACTAAAATTCAATTGCTCTATTCCATAGAGCAGCTTCAGGAAATAATTCGGCTCATTGTTCCTTGTTACATGCTTCAATTAAACCTCATTGAAAGCACCGACTAGCTGTAGATCCACGACGTTCCATCTAGCCTTAGATCTCATTGTTGATAAACTCTTAGCAGGGCTATTACTCCACAGACATAAACACTCTGCTCCTACACCTTTTGATTGAGAAGACCTTCCACCCCTGAACAGGGCTATGACTCCATTGGGGAAATGGCTTCCCAAAATAGCCACAGTCCACAATCCATATCAACATGGTCTAGGCCAAGGTACCAAACCTCAGCAGCACTCCAACCAACGGTCTCTC
>JASDQU011245203.1:4948-20314 GCA_032191745.1 Picea mariana
CCCCTTCCAAACTGCCCCTTTGATCACTTGTAAGAGAATCAAGTTGACAACTACAAAGGGGGTAGTTATATAATAACTAACTCTCATAAAAATGATTGAAAGTAAACAATTAAATCAATTAGTGTTCTAAGAATTTGAATGCTTAAACATAAACATCATACATTAAAACACAAATAATTTATGGGAAAGAGGTCTCTTTATTGATGAACAACAAGACAAAGGTAGTTACCACTTGTATCTACTGCGGTACTACTACGGAACTGGAGTTCAGGTCCATCTGCCCAGGCCATTGACCATAGATAGTAACTCTGACTCCAATTCTCATGCAAGTCAAAAGAAGATGAATGCATTCTTCCAGAAAAGATATGAAGAGCAAGGAAGGTTGGAAACAAGGGTTTCCATGTCCGAGGGAATAAATCAACAACAAGGGAAAAGGGGCAAGAAAATGCCAACATTATGTTGCTTCAAGTATGATGGTTCTTCTCCTCTAGCCTTAGGCTCATTTTATACCCTATCCAAGTGGTTGGAGTGGTTACAATTAGTTGTGTACGGGAAATAGAGGGTCAGTAACCAGGGGAACCCGTGAACCTCACCTAAAAATACACAAAATATTATTTTTTTGAGCCAAATTAAGGTGTACGCGTCCTTCAATGGATTAACACACATATGTATGCACCTAGAATAGTTGGTAGGGTGCATACATATAAAAAAAAGTGTATTTTTTTATAAATCCAGAGGAGGAAAAGAGGATTAAGGTCTGCAAGTGGGAAAGGAAAATAAAAATCATGTCATCAATGCATATGTGGTGGAAATTGATGCTACAACTCTTGGGCTTTGAACCATGGACCTGAGCTAACTATCACTCAAACCAAAACCAATTGATCTCCACCAGGGAGATAGGCATACTTCTTAAAAATGGTAAAAGGGTGTTTATAGCCCCAAACAAACACTCTTCTACTAGGGTTTGAACTATACCAGTGAGAACCCCTATTAGATTCATCCCCGACTCACACTAACATGTCCAGCCTTGGTTAGCAATCCTAGAAACTAGTCAAATTTTCCCAAAGTTGGTGAAACCACTTATAACCCCTTAGCACCCTAGTTTCCCAAGCATTCCTTCTAATAGGGGAAAAGTAAAATAATATTTAAATTAATTAAAAACAAATTAAATTCAAATCTAAATGAATGAATATTTTGACTATTTATTATGAATAATATATATATTTTTACTGGGGGAATCGACAACTCGCGATTCTCGTACTCGCGTGACATGTGGTCGATACCTGTTCGATACCACTATAACCCCAGGTGCGCCACACAATCTGCAAGCATGGAGCACAAGTAAATCGGGGTGAGAATCGAACTTGAGACCTCCTTTACATATTTTCTTCCATTTACACGGAACTTGCCAATCGGTCTACACCCTTGCGGGCAATGAAATATAGATTATGATTTGAATTAAAAATAAGAATATATATTTTGGATATGTTAAACATGATTGAATACTGTAGAAAGGTGTGACGAATTTCAGTGGTTGGTTTTATCGTGGACATTGGAAAGTAGCACTGCTTCATATGTGCCATGTGTTCTAATGTTAATGTGACAAAGAGTTTGGCTATACAAGTTCCTAACATTATTGCCACATGATAGTACATGTTGGAATATAACTTCCATTGCGACCCATACACTTAGTGTTATCCTTTTCACACATTTTTGTTTTGCCTAAAATAACATCTATGTATATACTTTTTTTTAAGGAAAGAATCAAATTTGGTCATCCTGAAGGCTATCAATGACATTAAGGGTCAAACTTCTCTTGCAGAGCACTCCCCCTTATCCCCTGGAATTAGTTGATGGAAGGCAGGATGACCACCAAATGTTAGTGACCTAGCAAGACTCCCTTGAATTTCAACCTATGACCTCTTGGAAACACACCTTTGATGTGCATCTATGTGTATGTAACCCTTCTATATAATTTTCAATTGGGTCTAACTTAGGTGGTTAAGAGGAGAAGTTGTTATCCTCCCCACCCAAGTTCAAATACCACTTGTGACATGTTTTCCCCTTGTTGTTAGTTAGGATTGACAAGGTATCGATAATATCACTCTCATGTAAGTGCTTAAGGGTGGGACAAGATGTTTCTGAACATTCAAGCCCAAGGGGTTAGCTCCACCAGTTTTCACCAATGTTGTTGGAAATTTGGCTAGTTCTATGTTGATAGGTGCCTAGTTTGAATCCCTTTAGGTGAGGTGATCTGAATTTATGAGAGGAACGAACTGACTAACATAATGAATACAATAACATAGAGATACGGAGAACAACAACAAATTCCAGTGAGAAATAAATTCTATTGAACAAATGAAATAGGTTGAACCTGTAAAACTGCAGAACTGAAAAACAACTTGCTCGAATGGTGGTAGTTGTCTCTGAGAAGAGATGTGGTTGCTATGCACATCTGTCTAAGTAGAATAATTAAAATGAGGCTCTAGAGGCATTTTTAACATTACTTGTGAATTCCAAAACCCTAAACATCCAAAAACCTAACCTTAGGAGGTGAAACGCCAAAAGTTATGTGGGCCCCATTGGGTAAGTTGGTACCTCAACTTCTCGGGGTCGTAACTTTTGCACACGACCTCCATTTTAGGTGTGTAATAGCCTGTTGGAAAGGTATTTTCGAGAACTACACATTATGTCATCAAACTCTAACTATGTCTACAGTTTGACTGTGGCAAGCCAAGCCAAAAAAACATTGTTTAGGGCCCTAAAATGACCCTGGAAGTAGAAAAATATCTGCTGACATGAAAACTTCCAAAATAAGCCAGTTGGATTAGGTGGGAGGCCACCAGTCTCCACCTGGAAGATGTGTAGGGCTTCAGAAAACCATGGAAGTGTAAAACCCACAATTACAAAGAAGTACAAAAGAACGTATTGAACCAAAAATTTTCAAGAGGAGCTAATTGGAATAGGTGGGTGGCCACCAATATCCACCTGGATCAGTCCTCCCCCCTTGGGAAGAAATGGTCTCCATTGCGTTAAGTTCCCCCATCAGGTGAGGAAAATTCTGTTGAATTTGGCCCCGGGTGAGCCACTTGCCTTGGTGTAGGAGTTGCCCTGCCTTGACAACCCGATAAATATGGATCCTTTGCTAGCGAGTTCCCTTGACCTATGTATCCACTATCTGATTAGTGGATGCATGTTCCATGTAGTCATGGTTGAGATCTGTTGGTGTCAACTATTCTGAGATCTCTAAGGTGTCCAATACTGGTGGAAAATATGGTCGAAGGAGGTCCACATTGAACACTCGGTGCAAGCCAAGGAAGGGTGGAATGTTTATCTCAAAAGCATTGCTACCCACAAGCTTGGTGATAGCGTAAGGCCCATAGCATAGTGGGCGGAGCTTTCGATGGGGCCCTGTAAGGCGGTCTTTCTGCAAATGTAACCAAACCTTGTCTCCCACCTGAAACTGGTGCGGTACCCTGTGTTGATCATGGCGTTGCTTGTACTTAGCATTGGATTTCTGCAAAATCTCATGGACCTATTAGCAGATGTGCTGAATCCACTCAATGAATCTGGTGGCTTTGTCAGCTTCAGACTGAACATGGGAAGATTCTTCCTATGTGGTTGCAAGAGGTAGTGCAACATTAATGGGACCCAAGGGTTGGAATCCCAGCCCCACCTGAAATGGGCTATGGTTGGTGGAGCTATGGAGAGCCCTATTGTAGTTGTGTTGAACATAGGGAAGACTCTCATCCCATGTACACATATGCTTAGAGTTGTACATGCGCAGAATGTGCACAATCATTTGATTGACGACCTATGTTCGGTCATCAGTTTAGGGGTGGAAAACAATGGATTTAGTGAGCTTGTCCAATAGTGACCATAGACTCGACCAAAATGTGTTGATGAAACTGTTGTCCCGATCAGAGATGATGGTATGTGGTATCCCAAAATGGACCCACACGTGTTCGAAGAAGATCTTGGCAGTATCTGTCGCTGTGAGGATGGCCATCTTCGAAAACCGATCAACTACCACAAATACATAATCATCGCCTTGAATGGTGGACTAAAGGCCAAACATGTAATCCATTGAGATGGATTCCCAAGGCCTCTCAGGAGTAGGAAGAGGGGTGTATAAGCCTTGCTTCTTGATGCTTGGCTTGGAAATGGCACACGGAATGCAAGATCTGATATACTTGTTGATGTCTTGTCGAAGTTTTGGTCAATAAAAATGTTTATGTAGAATGACCACAATTTTCTCCATGCTAAAATGTCCTTCCATTCGACTGTAGTGAGCCTCCCAAATCATCTTTGCACGCTTGCTTGCAAGAACACAGAGATGGCCCATATGGCATAATAGTCTTTCCTGAATGTGAAAATCGGTGACATTCGCGCTTGTACCCAAGAGATGATAGGTGGTGGCGAAGTCCAGATCTTGTTGATAAAGTTGGGGCCACTCAGATGCCTCATGTCCACAGGAATGGAGCATGGTGGTGAGTGCAGCCACGAGAGGTCGACTAAGGCAGTCAACAACATGATTTTTTCTCCCTGTCTTATACTTGATGTTGAGATGGAATTGTTGCAGGTAGGTGAACCACTTTTGATGGAAGTCTCTCTGTAGCTTCCCCTGTGTCTATATGAACTATAGAGGCTTGTGATTAGTGTGGATGATTTTCTCCTTTCCCAGAATGTAATGTTTCCATTGACGATAGGCTTGTACAATGGAATACAATTCCTTGTCATAGGTGGGGTATTTCCGGACAGTATTTGAGAGTGTCTCACTATGGTATGCTACCAGATGACCGTTTTGAGTGAGAACTACGCCTAAAACATAGTCGAATGCATAAGTCTCAATCTCGAACGGTTGTTGCAGATCGAGTAAAGAGAGTACTAGAGATGAGTAGAAGCGATGCTTCATATCATCAAATGCTCATTATTGTTCCTTCCCCCACACGAAATTTTCCCTGCCACCATCATTGGTCACTTGGCAGAGGGCCCATGTAATATGGGAGAATCTCAACATGAACTGTCGGTAGAAGCTGTCCAGTCCCAAGAAGCTCCGAAGCTCAGCTAGTGTGGTCTAGGTTGGCCAGTCATGAATGACTTGGATCTTAGCTGGATCAACATGTACCCCATGCTCATCAACAATGTAGCCCAAGTATTGGACCCTATCCATGCCAAAGGAGTATTTTTCCAAGTTTTCATATAGCTTGTGCTGCCACAGAGTGCTCAAAACTTGTTGAATACGCTGCATGTGCTCTTCTCAAGTTCTATGGAAGATGAGGATGTTATCCAAATATACCACCACAAAAGAGTTGGTGAAGGGTCTCAATACATCATCCATCAACCTCATGAAAGTGGTTGGTGCATTTGTTAAGCCAAAGGGAATGACCAACCATTCGAAGAGACCTTCTTTACATTTGAAATTTGTCTTCCATACATAAATTGGTTCAATGGGAACCCATTGGTAGCCAGACTTTAGGTCAATCTTGCTGAAGAAATTTTCCTCCTTGAGTTGGTCAAGAAGGTCATTAATTCTAGGAATTGGGTACCGGTTCCTGACTGGGATTTTGTTTAATTCTCTGTAATCAGTGCAGAGCTACCATGTCTTGTCTTTCTTTTGCACTAGTACAATCAGGCTTCTGCAAGGGGAGGAGTTGGATCTGATGTGGCCTTTTTGAAGCAACTCTTGGATCTGACGCTTGATTTTTTCATTTTCCATCAATGAGCGATGATAGACTGGTCCATTAGGCAGAGTTGCATCGAGGGTTAGATCAATTGGATGCTGGACTTGGCAGTGTGTTGGTACCCCAGTGGATGAGGAGAATATGTCTTTGTACTCTTGCACGATCATGCCCACTTGCTTCTATTGCAAAGAGAAGCTCTGTGTAGAGGCCACAGATGTGTCAGCGACCTTTTGCTTACTGTGAGCCCAGATCACAAGGAAGATGAACTTCCTAGTCTGTGAAATGACCTTACTGCATTGCTTAGCAGAGATTAAAGAAATAGCGGTATGCGACGCTACCTCTGGTATCCTATACAATTGTCTACCCAAAGTAATAATAACACTGTGGGGTCTAGACTCTTACACAACATGTCGCTTCCACAAATATGGATGTCCTAAAAGAACATCACAAAATTCAAGTGGAGAAATATCACACAATACCTCATCTTTGAATGACTTGATTCCGTAGGGAAGATGACACTATTGGTTGACACAAAGATCTCTTCCTTGGCGAAGCCAGCCGATGGTGTAGGGTTGCGGGTGCGGTGTCATCATCAGGTCCAACCACTTGACGAGCTCTGGTGAGACCAAGTTCTTCTAACTTCCGCTATCAATAATGAAATGAAGTGGATCCCCCTTTACCCACATCTATGAGTGAAAGAGGCGTTCCTTTTTCTTTGGTTCTTCTGGTTCGCTTGGCTAGACTTTGGTGGCAATGATAGTGGAACTGGGTTCAACATCGATAATCTGCTTCCCTCCTTCTGGATTTGATTCAGAGTCATAATTGACCTCTGACTCATAATCTTTCATCTTGACCACAAGTGACTGCTTGGAGCGGCATTCTTCAGTGTTGTGCCAATGGATTTTATGGTATTCACACCATTTTCTCATGTCCTTCTTTGACTTCTCATTACCCTTCTTGTGTTCCAGCTTGGACTGGTTGTCCTGAGAGTGGCCATCTTTGATTTGTCCCTTGTTGTGTGGGTTGGGACCTCCTTTTCCCTGCTTTGGCTATAAGAAGTTTGCAGATCCAAACTCTCGCCTCTTCTGCTTAAATTTCTGCTCGATCTTGACAACATGTCTATAAGTCATACCCAATGATGCGATGTCTAGAAAATCCATTTTTGTTTGAATGTATCTATGCAAACAACCATGGTATTTGAGCACCAGATGTCGCTTAGAGTCTTTGAGACCCAATTTGGTGTGCATGGTATGGAAAATATTGGTGAAATCTGGTACTGTCTGGCCCCTTTCCTGATGCAGGGTGGTCCATCTTGTGTACTAGTCCTCGTAGCTGCCAACATGGTAGTATTGTTCTTTAATGGCATCCCTGAAGGAATCCCATGTGGGGGTGACCACAAATATTGCAGATTCCTCTACGACCCTTTTCTCAGAGTAAGTATCCCACCAGTCCTTAACATGGGGGACGACCTTGAGGAGTGCAAAAGTAATATTTTCCCTATCGGAAAAATTGTGAACCGAAAAATACCGTTTGATCAGATTCAACCATTTATCTACAACATCCACATATATCGGTCCTTCAAATAATGGAATATCAAAATTTACATGTACCTTGAAGAGGTTCGCATGGCCACTTGATGAAGATGCTTCTTCTGCGGGCAACTGCCGAAGGATCTGTGTAAAGTTGTCCATCATTTTGTTCCTTTTTTCATGCAAGGGCTTCCTCGAACAACATTTTAAAAGGATCTCCTGCTCCATCATATTTATTTTTGTCCCCCATGGGTCATTTTCAGGCTCGACACGGTTGATCTTGCAAAGGCTTGACTGGTTCGAGTCCCAACTTCTTGTACCCAGGTCTTGTTGAGGACATGCACGGAGAAAAATAAATGAAGAGAAAACCACTCTGATACCACTGATCCAGATTTATGAGTGGAATGAATTGACTAACAGACTAAATATAATGACACAAAGATACAAAGAACAACAATAGATATCCAGTGAACAATAACTTCTATTGAATAAATGAAATAGATTGAAACTGTAAAACTGCAGAACTGAAAAAAAAAACTTGCTCGAATGGTGGTAGCTATCTTTGAGAAGAGATGTGGTTGCTACACACATTCATCTGAGAATAATGATTACAATGATTCTCTAGAGGCCCTTTTAACATTACTCATGAATTTCAAAACCCTAGACATCCAAAAACCTAACCCTAGGAGGTGAAACACCAAAAGTTATGTGGGCCCTGCTGGGTGAGTTGGTACCTCAACTTCCCGGGGTCGTAAATTTTGCATACAACCTCCGTTTTAGGGGTGTGATAGCCCATTGGAAAGGTATTTTCGAGAACTACACATTACGTCATCAAACTCTAACTTTGTCTACATTTTGATTATGGCAAGCCAAAAAAACATTGTTTAGGGCCCCAAAACGGCCCTGGAAGTACATAGAGATGTGCTGACATGAAAACTTCCAAAATAAGCTAGTTGGATTAGGTGGGAGACCACCAATATCCACCTGGAAGATGTGTAGGGTTTCAGACAGCCCCGAAAGTGTAAAACCCACAGTTACAAAGAAGTACAAAAGAACGTGTTGAACTAAAAACTGTCAAGAGGAGCGAGTTGGAATAGTTGGGTGGCCACCAATATCCACCTGGATCATGAGGTGCACTAGTCTACACTAATGAGTTTACTAGGGATGCCATCCACGAATAATGGGAAGCACCCATTAGGTTTCCCTACGAGGTTTTCCTTTGAAAATAAGAAGTATTATCCTTCTATATGTTTTTGCATTAGTGGATAATTCCACACAAAACAAGGACCAAGGACTAATTTATTGACATACCCCAAAATAAAAAGTTGCACTCTCACTACCCACTTCCTTGGGATTTGAACCATGGATCTAAGTTAGATATCACTCAAACCATAACTAATTGGTCTCCACCAAGGAGATATTATGCATACTTTTTGAAAATGGTAAAAGGGTGTTTATAGCCCCAAACAAGCACTCTTCTACTAGGGTTTGAACTATACCAATGGGAACCCCTATTAGATGCATCCCTTACTCACACTAACATGTCCAAGCTTGGTTAGAAATCATAGCAACCAATCATCCCCCAAAGTCAATGAAACCACTTACAACCCCTTAACACCCTAATTTCCCAAGAGGGTCAAGATAGGTGATTAACATATGTCATTTCCGTCCCATTTTTAAAGGATATTAGCCCTAGAACCTTACTACAATTTAACATTGTGTCTAGGAGGATATCCCTTCTATATATGTGTGAGTGTATGGGAAGAGTGAAGTAGAAAGTGTAGAAACTAGGTAGCATAATAGATGGTCTTGGAAAGGATAATGAAAAAAAGGAAATTTAAGAATGAACCAAAGAAGTATAGGATGGGATGAGTTAGGGAGTTAGGTTCAAGTTAAAAGGAAAATAAATCCAAGGAGAGATAACATAAAAAGAAAGTAACTCGAGTTTTAGGATACACAAATAGGTATAAGAAGGTTCAAATAATAGGTATAGAAAATCAAAATCATTAGAAATTTTTTTCCAAGGAAAACCTCATAGGGAAACCCAGGGATGCCTCCTCATTCATGGATGGGATCCTTAGTAAAATCATCAACGCGGATTACTACACCTCACTCGAGGGGATTCAAAGTGGGCACCTGTTGGCTTAGAACTATCCAAATACCCAACAACATTGGTGACAACCAATTGAGCTAACCCCTTTAGTTGAAAATGATCAAAGTTATTATTAAAAGGAACATTTTTTAAATAACACCCCTTTGTATTATCCCGGTGGGTTAGATCGAGTGGATGAGATCTGTGCTTATTATAAATGAGGTCTCAGGGTCAAATCCCCGACCAACTATTGTTATATTTGTTGATATTTTTTAGCCTCACTCGATGTCCCCACTAGGTTAGGCCCATAATCAGGCCGATGATTTACCCCATTTACCATCCACAAAATTTGGGGAAGTACTCAGAGGGTTTCCTGCGATTTCTTCCATCGGAAAAAACAAACACCTCTTTATATTAATAAAAAAACATGGCGTGGCCTTATCCATACAACCTTCATAATAGTGCAAACATCTAATACTAAAATCAGAGACATATGAGACAAAAGTGTTATAGGCATACTATGTTTGAAAACTAACCCAATCTTTTTGCTCCAAGGCTTGTAGGAGTATTACCTTACACACCAGTTTAGTAGTAAAATAAACTTACAAAACACAAATTGACAAGTTCAAAGTTAAAACCCTATTAGAGAACCATCTATCAACTCCAACTAACTAACAATATCCAACTCCTCCTCAAAGTCACTTGGGGTCTTGTGACATGCAAATTTTTTTGGCAACATATTCTAGAGGGGGTATTAAGAAAATTGGTCACACAAACAAGTAGGTATTGTATTGCAGAGAGGTTAAGGCTTCCGGTTCCAAATAATTCAATATAAGAATGGAGATAGAGCTTTGAGATTGCTACTCCCAATCTTGCAATTCAAGAATGTGTTAGATTCCACCCAAAATTGATCACAAAATTTAATGGCCTCCTTGCATTGTGATTCAAATTGAGTTCTTCATGCATCTGAAGTTGAATGTGTACTAAATAGACTAGCTTTAACTCCTGTTACTTCCTTGATGCACATCTACAAGAAATTCCTTAATTCATAAACATATCCTATCATAAAAGAATAATAATTGTAGTGTTCCATGTTCAAAATAGAGTTCCAAATCCCTTTGTAGCCCCAACCTCAACCCATGCAAATGAACATGAGAGAGAAAACACCAATATTTAATCAGAAAAAGGAAAAAGGAATGAATGATACAACTAGAACACCCTAATCCTTCTATACATCATGCGACAAATTCCCATAGATTGTTTCCTTGTGATTGACAAGATAACGCTAAATTTCACATACATGTATTGAGTATTGAAGGGAATCTTGTACTAAGCATTGAAGCCTGGGGTATTTCAACTCATCAACCCACCCCCTTTGTGAATTTTCCTTCGATGTGACATAAGGGGAAGAGATAAACCCTATTTTTTCAATATTTAATATTAATTTTGATGGGATTAAATCGATGTTTCAATGTTTCTTATGTTCCAACTTGATTACCAAACCTCCTTCAAGACTCAAAACTCCTTTGTTTTTCATTTCATCATATTTTGAGTGATACAATTGCTTCACTTGGAGCTATTCTCTATGTAGTCACAACCACACTAGGAGAGAAGGGGGTGTTTTCTTGATACAATTGCTTCACTTGGAGCTATTCTCCAAGTGAATTTATCAAGGAGCTATTATCTATGCAGTCGCATCCACACTGGGAGAGAAGGGGGTGTTTCCTTGTATCAAATGTAGGATGTTTATCATATGGTTACCAAAATTTATATCTATTATCTTTTTTTAATTCTAACTTTTAAAGATTTAATCAATCGTAAGTTGTTAATGCTTGAACTTCATTATTTGTAATCTCTATTAATCCCACGCAAAAATAATCTCATGGTTTCTTTCAAAACCTTGAGTGATCCAAAAGAACAATAAACCATCTTTAAATCCTATAAAATTTTGAGAAATTTAACAGACAAATATGACCCTCTCCTATAATTAAGGAGTCTACAAAATTGTGTCTATGTGGAGTCTCTATATTGAACAAACAATTTTTTTATAAAAGAATTAAGAATATATATATATAGTAAAAAGGAAGTTCCTGCTATATTAAATGGCAAAAATTACAGTTGTACTTAGGCTGCCAACCGTTCCGTCGCTTAAGCGGAAACTGAAACGGTGTCATCCCTTGTCCAAAATAGACGGTTTACCATCAGTCCTGCCCGTAGGAAACTAGGACTGATGGGGTTTCATTGTCTGAACTATGACTATTGTCTTGCAAAAAATAACTAGAAGCATACACATAAATCTAAATATTAAGGCTTGAATCTTAAGGAAGACCATGGCAGTTACCCGGTGGCGTTAGCATCCTGAGCAGTTTCCTTATCTTGCATAACGAAAAGTTGCGCACAAGTTGGGAATCTTTGTCTTGTTGGTGGATTGGAGAAGGCATCGTAGAGCATATCCAGATGTTGAACCATGAGGGTGCCACAATAGACTTGGTCCGCCATCTGGCCCCGCAGATCAAACAACAATTCAAGGTGGTCCGAGTGGAAGAAAGGTGGCGGGACATGCCACTGATTTTGAATGGATGAGATGGGAGGTGGCGTGAATACCATGCCACCCTCCCTCGTCGTGTCTCCCTAACGAATTTCCTCGGCCTTGCTTGAAGCCGCTTCTCTGTGTTTCTCCATGTCTGCTTTCCTACCAGTGCCCTCACTCCGTTCGCCTTCCATGCTGTCGTCCAAGGTGCTTCCAACTACTGGTACTGCTATCTGAGAGGCCATCTCTTCCGGTATCTCCTCCTCTATGAAGCAGGTGGGGAATTCTTCCCGTTCCTGCGCATTCTCACAGGCTTGTTGTTTTTCAGCAGCAGGCATGGAGGACTCCTCTTAAAAATTGTTTGGTGGCTTCCAATTGTCAGGCACTGTGAAGAGGAGATGCTCCAGGGGAACCTAAATTGGCTCCTATGGGATAACTTCTTCAACATATGCCATTGGCTCCTTCGGGATAGCTTCTTCAACAGACGCCCTGGGAGGTGTTCTGAGCACAATTCTTCTGCTCGTGATTTGGGTCCGAGCCATAGAGAGCGCTCGTTCCATCCTTTGTAGCCTCCTTCGTCGAGCAACAAAGGCGTACCAGGCGGAGCCACGTCGTGGCTTCCCCTGTTCGCGTGGCATTGAGGTGAAAAAGCGGGTAGAAATTAATTCGAGGATGGAATGGTCACTGCTCCAAATCTCACCGTTGCAGAGCTGGTGCAGGGTAAGGCAGAAATGGAAGAAAGCATGGCGTGGGTGCATCATAGGCGAGAGGGTCGACAGGATGTCTAGCTCCATTAAGTCACCCTCGTACATGAACTGCAACATGGGATTGCTCGCGCGAGGGGAAAGTCCTCTTTCAGGAGAGAGGCAGTTGGAGCCAACTCCCATCCTTAATGCTGAGGGGATGGGAGTCGACCGACCTCATTTATGGCTAGGCCTGGCTCTGCTCCAGGTGTCTCCTTTGGTCTACGTGGCACCCCATCTGGGGGGACTTAAGAACATATTACAAACACTAAATTATCATAATTGTATCTCTAAAATGACATAACTAAGCATTCCTCCCACTTCAAACACCACATCTACTTCTACCAAAACTCAATGCTACATCACTATATATGAATAAGTATTTTGGCAATTTTTATTCCTCATACTTCACACTAGATTTGGTAAGTATTTTGGCAATTGGTATTTGTTAGATTTACTTATACACTTTTTATTTTTATTTTTTTCTTTTAGCCGAAACTGGAGGATTTGTATTAATTAAAAGTTGCAGCAAAGCTCACAACAAAGATACATCAAAAAATGATTCTTAACAAAAGTTTAAACACCAAAAGGATGTAATTTTTTGGCATATGGTTGTAAACAAACAATGACTTCAAATACACCATTATTCTAAAATATCTAGTATTATAAACTTGACAAAAAAGACCTAAAATCCTAAGAACTTTGAAAAGAATCTATTTAAGTGATCCAAAAAGGATCCAGAGAAGGCTAGGAACAACTAAGAACTCGTAGAGGCAACTCAGAATGCTCAGAATGGCTTTAGCAGATAGAGAAAGGGAAAAATTCAAAGTTTCCAAAAATAAGTGAAAATGACATGATCACTAAGAGCGCGTCGCAAGATTTCTAACATCGCAAACGACTCTTCAAACGAAGTTATGGATTGAAAGATATTCACGATCAAAGTTTGGTCAACCTAGCCCAGTCAGCAGGGGATGAGTCAACATCCGTGCGGATGACATCAGCATTCGTACACCACACGTGGTAGGAGAAGGAATGTGACACATGGCATGATGACATCAACATGCTAACGTGGTAGCACTAGAGGTTGCCACATGTCACCTAGTTTTGGCATTTTTGGGTCGATCCATGGACCAATAAGATCGTGCCACATGGCAGTCTGTACGGTCCGTACACTGACGTGGCATGATGATGTGGCGTGTTGATGTGGAATGATGATGTGGCAGAGGACAACATGGCCCAGTGGGGGGCTTCCACGTGGCAAGCGGGAAATGCACAATGACAGTATGTGAGCGAAATTTGAAAAAAATATTGAGTTTGGCGGGTCCGCCAAATCTAGCAGACCACGCCAAACTTGGCCACAAGTTAACCGTTGGGATAAGTATTAGCGCCGCCACTAAACATAGCGAACAAGCCTTATGTTATATTTATATATTGCAACAATACAAACCCAAAAGGGGGAGGCCCGCGGGTTTGACCCCGGGACCTCCTTCCACCATATGTGCCTTAATAATTCTGCCCAAACCAACAGGCCAACGAACATACATTGTAACCAAATCCACGAACTTTACTTAAATGTTGCATTTGCCCAGCCAGAGGGGGAGGCATGCGTATGGTACAACCGCTTGGACACATATTTCTATGCAGTCCATTCATTAATGCAGGTCGCAGAGAGGGGCACAAAAACTGAGACAAATTTCTTCTTGGGCCTGGGAGTGCTAGAGTCAGATTGAGGCGTGGAGGTAGTCATTTTTGGGTAATTCGACGCCACGAATTCAATGGTGATGTCTGTTTTCTGATCTGAGCATTATTTCTACATCTTGATTACAAAATGAGGTATTCTTATTTATTTTGCCAAATTATTTTGCTATGTTAATGAAAGAGCCTACCCATTTGAGAGCAGGACCCGCAGACGTAGTCCACCAGGGATGAACTCCGTTATCAATTTTTTCTGTTCAGATTTGATGCTTATGTCTCTTCAATTTTGAGCTTTTCCTTATTTAATGGTGCACTTTAATTTATGCTCATTTAATGCAATTATTTATAAGTCACTCGATGAAAAGATCTCGGATCATTAAGAAACAATATGTGAGTCAACTTGTGGCTTCATCCTCAACTTCATTAGACAACCCTTTGTTATTTTCCCTATTTCCTCCTAGGTCGAGAGATGATGGACAACATTGTCTTTCACTCGCAAGCCAAGGATTGAATTTGTAAAGTGAACTTGGGTGTGAGTTCTAAAGTGTCTCCCAATAGTCTGTTGAACAATCAAGTGGCATGGTTCCCTTAATTCAGTCTCTAGTGCATTGATATGCCTCTTCTTTTGCAAAAGGATACCCATAATGGCCTCAATTTGGGAGCTAGAAGTGGTTTCCTAAACTAAAATTTTCTCTGTTATTGAGTGAAGGATGTTGTCATGATCCACAATAACTTCCTCATGACATTGTAAAGCCCTCTTAGTCTCCCTTAGTTCCATATAATCCATCTTCCTATCACTTTTAACGAGGTCGCGAAGCAAGAAGGAGAGACTTCCACTGCCAAGATTACCAGGTTTTCCATGCAAAGCTAACATTAGAGAAACAAAGTTTGAAACATAGTTTCTACCAATACACTGTTAGCCTGAAATCCTCAGAGTAAACTAGAACGAAACCCCTAGTGCTTACAAGGGGGTGATAAACAATTAACCAAAATTCCAAATAAATAGGAACCTTGCCATGGGTATGACTTCAACTTCTAACATAGACTTAGAAAAAATGACATTGAACATCATACCTAAAATTTCAACTGAGAA
>JASDQU011245207.1:0-19204 GCA_032191745.1 Picea mariana
ATGGAGAGAAGCCACTTGCAGTTCTCTCATACTTACCGGGTACCTCGAAGGTCCAGGCGGTTGACCAAACACTTACAGTCTGAGAGGATATCCTTCGTACCCTTAAAGAGAACTTGGTCATGGCCCATAATAGAATGAAGCAGCAAGCAGATCAAGGTCACTCCGAACGTCAATTTGTAGAAGGGGATCAGGTGTTTCTGCGACTGCAACCATATAAGAAAATTTCCCTCAAGGTCGAACAGTGTCAGAAGCTAGCACCCAAATTTTATGGCCCTTACACAGTTCTCAAGCATGTGGGACAAGTCGCATATCAGTTAGCTCTGCCCAGTCAGTTGAAGCTACGTCCTGTTTTTCATGTTTCATGCTTGAAGAAGGTGATTGGAACCAGGTGCCAAATTCAAACCAACCTTCCAGAGTTAGCTGAAGAAGGATCCATTTGGCTACAACCAAAAGCAGTTTTGGACCAGTGGGAGCGTCGCCTGCATCAGAGAACCATCAAGGAAGTGCTAGTATAGTGGAAAGATATGACTCCAGCAGATGCCACTTGGGAACCAGCTACCATTCTGCAACAGTTTCCACATCTCAAGCCTTGAGGACAAGGTTTTTTTAAGGGTGCGGACATGTTAAGGTCCTTATCCACACATAGGTAGATCAATGCATTCAGATGTAATAAAGGTCAATATTAATGAGACCTTTCAATAAAATAGAATAAGGCAGATGTAAGAAGACCTAATAGAAGCTTCCACTTCTAGAAGGATCTTCCTCTAGATGCTTCTCTTAATAGACACATTTAGTATAAATAAGGGTTAAGGGTATGAAAACCCTAGCTTGGAGATTATTGTAACAGAGCACTGCTCGACTGGAGGTTGCCCCCTCAAAGAGGCCTATGAACATTACTTTCTGAATCAAAGTGTTTTTCTATTGCTATTTCGTATATCATTTCTGTGTATTGTGAAGATTATGCCAGATATTTTACTATTATTCTACCATTTCTAGCATTTTATTTATGTTCTGCGTATTTTATATATATGATATCTTTCAACCTATGATGATGGATTTGAATTCTCCATTTCCAACGCCATGATCATGAAGCATGCATTTCTAAACAAGATCATCTTTGCAATCCGATTTAGACGTGCAAACCCAAATCTCCATCATTATCCACTTTCACCAGTGCATCATAATGATTACATGACATGTGCTGAGCATGTCATGTTTTGATTTTTTAAAACGTGGAGAAAAAAAACGTGATCCCCGCTTTCACCAGTGAATGGCCCGTGGGAGGTGCTCCTTGGTTGTTGAAAATTGTCGCTTTCACTATCTAATGGCCCGTGGGAAATGCTCCTTAGCTATTGAAAATCGCCACTTTCACCAGCTAATCATCATCTTTAAAACACACATTAGCTGTTGAAGTTTTTCATGAAAATTTTAAAGAGAAGACCTTTATGGATCGTCTTATTTCTAAGACACAAATTAAAACCTAAGTTTTTCTACTAGAAAAACTCAAAACAAATTTGGAGGAAACTACCAATATCCATGCCATCAACCACAAAATGCAACCATAGTGACTGATTCATTTTGGGAGCTAACATTTGGCTCCAACTGGGATGGACACCTCCCTGTGAGGTGACCAAGAACCTAGCTAGACTCAGTAGCCTTTATTACAATTTAAAAAAGAAATCTGAAAAATAGTTTTGCTAGTACCATTGGGCATGAAGTTATTTAAGTGATAGAAACAAAAGAAACAGAACTGAAAAAGAATATGTACAAGTAGAACATGGCTTTTAAGAAAAATCCTTATGAAAAATAGGTCTTTAGAAAGCGCCCGTTGAAAGGGCCACCTGCTACTTCCTTGCCTGCAAGATTTTAGAGAACAAAGGTATTGTTCTATTGAATCACTGTTATGACAAAAGGACCTATCCAGAGAGCATCAAATTTGCCGTGTTTCCCCTTCTCTTGACTTGTTGCATCCCACTTTAAGATTAATTCCCCTGTTTTGAAGACATTTGATTTGACTTTCTTGTCTAAGATCTCCTTGATTTTCTCTTGGTGTAATTCTGTCCTTTCCAAAAGCTGCTCTCTATCTTGCTGTAACTCTACCAAATTAAGAATTCTCCTAGTCAAATCACTTGGTTCAGAATCGGTTTCTTGTAAAAACTTTGCAACTAACAGCACAAGTTGAACAGGAAATATGGCTTCAGTACCATATACCAACTTGAAAGGAGATGTACCAATTGATTTTTTACATGTAACCCTGTCAGCCCACAAAGCAAACTTCAGCTTGGAATCCTAGCCTCTGGTATTTTGTTCAAGCAGCTTCTTTATAATTTTGACTAAACTCTTGTTTGATGACTCGGCTAAGCCATTTCCTTGAGGATAGTAAGCAGTGGAATGTACTAGCCGAATTCCCAGCTCTTCACATAATTTCACCAAGTGCTTATCTTTGAATGCAACAGCGTTATCAATGACTATTCTCCTAGGGCAGCCAAATCTGGCAAATATGTTTTCTTGCAGAAAATTTATGATGACAATATGATTGGCGTTCCGGGTGGGAATAGCCTCAATCCACTTTGTAAAATAATTGGTGGCAACAAGGATCCACCTGTACTGACTACTAGAAGGCGGGTGAATCTCACCTATGAAATCCAGGCCCCATTGTTGGAAAGGACCTGTGATCACTATAGGTTTGAGAGGAAGAGATTTCAGTTGTTGTTTGCCTTCAAATCTTTGGCACTTATCACATGTTCTCACAAACTCACACACATCTGAAAATAAGGATGGCCAGTAATAACCAGATCTTAAGATTTTATGTGTAGTGGTTTTCCAATAGTGATGTCCTCCGCATTCACTATTATGGAATTCAATCATGACCTTAGCTGCTTCTTCTTGGTTTATGCACCTCAACAATAAACCTATTGGATTTTTCTAGAAAAATAAGTTTCCATTGATGCAAAAATTCATGGCTTTGAGCTTTAAAGCCCTTCCTTGTGTTTTTGTCAAATCTAAAGGGACTGATAAAGTTTGCAGAAAATGAACAATGTGACTATACCATTTGCAATCATCTAGGTGAGCTGAGACCTGCATTTCCTCACCTTATTTATCCTCTGAAGACTGAACATTATCTACATTAATACTTACCAAATTTATTTCGAGCAGCCTACAATTTTCTTCTGCCAAAAGTTTGGCAAGGCCCTGACCCTTCACAAGTTTTGTTGGTTTAATTTCAACATCAAATTCAATCAACTTTGCTATCCACTTACTCCTTTTTCCATCTATGTCGGGTTGTATAAGCACATATTTAACTGAACTGGAGGGTACAAAAGCTATTATCTTTTCCTAAAGGAAGTAAACTCTGAAAGCTTTCAATGACTTGATAAGTGCATATGCTTGTTTCTCCAGCAATTCATACTTTACCTCTGCGTCCCTCAATACCTTACTGAAGAAGGCAACCGGCTACTCCTGATCATCGACATTTTTTTGCAAGAGTATTGCTGCAATTGTATCTCTTGAAGCAAATGAAAAAATGTAAAATACCTTGGAGAAATCGGGGATGATCAAAACAGGGGCTGTTGTGATGGATTCCTTGATGGCATTGAATGAGTGTTTGGCTTCTTCAGTCCATTTTACCTTGGAGTCCTTTCTTAACATAGCAGTAATATGCTTTGTGAGTTATGCAAAGTTTACTATAAACCTTCTGATAAAGTTTATAGTCCCAAGGAAAGACTGAATGTCCTTCTTTGATCTAGGAAGAGATAGATTTTTAATTGCTTCTACCCTTTTTGAATCAATTTTTACCCCATCAGCTGAAACAATATGTCCAAGTAATTTCCCTTCCTTAAGTGCAAAATTTTATTTTTTTGGATTAAGAGAAACGCCATACCTTTGACATTTTAGAAATTTCCTTTTTAAGTGTTGCAAATGAAGTTCATGGCTGCTCGAGAAAACAGTGATATCATTGAGATATACCAGGACAAATTTATCTTTCTCTCCAACGAAAGCAATGCCCATCGCCCTTTGGAATGTCGCTCCTTCATTCATCAATCCAAAGGGCATCTTCTCGTACATAAACGTACCCCATGGAGTAGTGAAAGCAGTCTTTTCTTTATCGTCTGGATGGACAACAATCTGGTTGTATCCAGAAAACCCATCAATAAAAGACATCACATTTGATCCTGACACCTTCTGCAAAATATGTTCCATTTTGGGCAGAGGGTAGTTGTCCTTCCTAGAGCACTTATTCAAATTTCTGAAGTCGACGTAGAGTCTGATCTCTCCATTCTTCTTCCTGACCGGTACGAGATTCGCAATCCATTCTGAATATCTGAGAGGAATGATGATGCGGGCGTCCAATAGTTTTTTGATTTCCCTTTCCATTGTAGGTAGCAACAAAGGATTAAAGGATATAAGCTTCTGCCTGAATGGTTTGGTGTCTTTGTTCAAGGGAATATTATGCTGAATTACCTCCGTGTCAAAAGACTTCAAGTCATCATATTGCCAAGCGAAGATGTCAGCAAACTCCTTTAGCAATTCTCCATAATCAACCCTTTATTTTTCAGTCAAATGTGAAGCTAAGTTGACATATTTAGGATCTTGTTCACTGGCTACATTATACTACAAAACTTATGAATCTTTTTCCCAATTTTCCAATTTGACAACCACATCATTATTATCGAAAAGCCTTCCCAAAGGGACCAAACCTTTAGGAATTATGTTGGTAAACAGCTGGACTATTTCATGTGCTGCGATTTTGATTCTGAATTTTGTCTTCTCAATTTCATTGTCATGTTCATTCTCCTGATCGATCTACAAATCTGCAAACTCATCTATCACTGCAAGAAATCTAGTGAGTTCAACATCGTCTTCAAAAACCTTCCAAAATTTTACATTATCAGGGAGGGATGGCTTATATTTAAATTGAATTTCGTAACTCAATTTATGAGGAAAAGTGGGTATGAAAGAACAAGCTGACACAACTAATGAATCAGCCAATTCATTCATTTCTCTAGATACATATGAAATTTTAAAATCTGCAAAATTGTGAATTTCCCTCAAAACTTCATCTCTGTATGCTTTTAGCTTGACATGTTTTGCTCGAAAGGACTTATTCACCTACTGAATGATCAAATATGCATCTTTGAATACCTGCAATCTTTTAATCTCCATCTCTTTGGATGCATTTATCCCCAGAAGTAGTGCCTCATACTCAGCAATATTATTAGTCACTTTAAAATCAAGTTTAAAGGACAAATGAGAAGTTCTCTTAGAAGGGGAAATCAATACCACTCCTGCTCTTGCTGATTCTTTGGTACAAGCACCGTCAAAGAACATGTTCCAAAGGTCGTCCTCTGTTGCTTCTGTGGGCTGAAATGTGGGCTTTCTGAGCAGCAATGCATCAGGTAATGAATCATCAATTTGCAAAATACAAGATCCCATACCTATGTCGACAAAATAGATAGGATGATTGGATGGATTTTTTTTGTCACTGATTACATATGCCAACTGAGATTCCCTATATAGCCTTCTATTCACCCCTCCAAAAATAGGGATAGTACTGTAAGAGAGATCCATTTGAAGAGTGCCACCTAGCCTCTTCATCCACGATCTTGATAATGTACATCCGAATTTAGGTGGTATGTCTACCACTACTATATCCATAACCATAGTCTTCATGGATGCTTGGGTTAATGTTATAGCCAAGTCCTTGATCATCCCAAGACATTTGACTTTTCGAGAGTCAAAAGATAAAATATCATGATAAGACTTGGTGATATCCAACCCAAGCTCATCCATGACCACGTTTGGCATCAAATTGTGAGAAGCACCGGAGTCCAACAGACAGTTATGTAGTGTTTTCTCATGAATATTTAGAGAGATGTAAAAGGGAGGACAACTTTCATCTCTGTCTTCTATCATTTGGCCCAGAGTAATGGTTGAATTTTCATCATATATGTTGAGAATATCAGTAGAAGGGGATATAGATTTGGGATCTAGAGTTTTGAGGATATCCTTTTTGAACATTTCATTTTTCATTAACTCGACTAGAGGAATAGGAATTTTAATTTTTTTTATTTCATCCTCAAAATTGAGCGAACATGGGACTTTATTAGAAACTTGATCAGAGAACTTTACCTGATTCGAAGGAGCTTCCTGGTTGCTTTTTTTTTCAATAGGGGCCTGACTTTCTGGAGTTTGATGCTTGACAGGGGCAACAGTCTTCTTGGGAGGAGCTGATGCTTTCACCTTTGAGGGATTTGTTTGTTGACTCTCTGATGTCTGATCTTTTTGCTTAACAGGGGTTGTGCTCTTTTCGGGAGAGGCTGATGCGTTCTGTTGGGCAGTATCAGATTTAGATCGGAGATTATATCTATTCTTATCTTCTGTCATGAAAATTCCATCATCAATAGGATTATCCTCTGTTTGTTCAGTCATCAATGCTTCCTCATAGTCATGTTGTGTTAGAAAAGATTTCCCTGTCTCTTCTCTAACACAATGAATGTTATCTTATCCATCTTCTTGATAATCACCTTCGTCTTCGTCCATCACAACATTTTGAAGAGGGACCTTTATTCTCTGATCTTCAGTAGGATTCTTTTCTCTTTGCAAGATCTGTGTTGGCTGATTATTTCTTCTGAAGTTGTTGGGATTTTTATTTGGGTTCCTGCCTGCAGAATCATAAGTGCCTCTTCCCTTCATAGGCTGCTTATTTTCAATTTTGATCTTAGATATCTCATATGTTAGAGACTCTAGCATCTTAGCCATTTTATTAAACTTTGGGTCAGCACTTGATGAAGAAGAAGCCTCATTCCTTGGCCTTCTCCTATCAGAATTTCCTTTTAGCTTTTGAGAGGCTGAAATGTTTGATTCCACCTCAAGGACAACATCTTTCATGAGAGATAATGTTGGTGACCTCCTTTCCCTTAACAATAAACAAAAATCTGAGTCAAAAGCATCATAATATGTTATCTTGGCAGAAGCATCTGAAGGTTTTATCTCTGTTGGTATTTTATCGTACATCCGGTTAAATCTTTTAGTGAAATCAGATACTGACTCACTATTTTGTTTCCTTAGATTTTCGAATTCTGTAATATAGTATCCAAAATCTCTTCTATCACACCAATGTTTCAAAAAGGTCTCATCCAATTGCTCGATTTCGACTATGGAACTAGCAGAGAGTTCTTTGAACCATTTCCTAGGATGGACATCTAAGCTTTGGACAAAGACTCGTGTCCAAACATCTTCTTCTTCAATATTAAGGTTTTCAGCATAACTGTAGAAAGCCTCAATATGTTCTTCGGCAGACACATCGCCTTCGCCTATGAATTTGGGCATATACTTCTGATAGTCTCCCATTGGCATGGCTGATACTGGGTTTGGCAATATAAGTGGTGCATACCTAGCAGCTAGGATTTGTTGCATCTTCGTCAAAGGAGGTGGTGCAGCCATAACTATCAAGGGTGAGAAAGGTGATGATTTTTTTTTTGAGTCTTCAACACTGGAGGAATGCGAAGGAGGTGAATCTTCTAATGGGAAAGAGGTATGATATGAGGCTTTGTAAAAATTTGCAAGCTGTCCAGCTAAAGTTCCTTCACCTTTAGCAGATAGCTCTTGGAGAAGATGTTCAACAACAAGGAGAATAGTATAAATGTTTAAATGATCTTCTTGTTACTGAGAATGAAAAGACTCAAGGGAAGAAGAACTATGGCTTTTTTCTAAAGTCTTGGATGTTTTTTCAATCAAATTTGAATCTATCAATTTATCATGATTGGTATTTTCCTGCTGATCAAAAGGAGTTTGTTCTTCTACAGTATTTACAGTTGTTTTTTCATCAATGCTCTTTGAAAAGAACTCAAATTTTTCTATAGTAGATTTTCCAGAACTAAAAAGAGGATTACCTTTTGTATCTGATTTTGAATCTTGACCCTGAATGGTCTTTCCTTTCTTAAGAATTAGTTCAAGATTGGATACTAGTGTGATAGGTGATTCTTGAGGATTCACCCTAGTAGTGATCCTCTTAGGAGCCAGGATGAACTTGTGGAGTCGCCAGATAGACAATTAGAACCAAATAAAAATGTCTAATCTTTGTCTATCATCAAAGATCAACTCTATGTCGTATCCCAGGAAAGAAGAACTTAAATTTCGTCTCCCCGACAACGGTGCCAATTTGTTATCACTCCAAGAAAATCCTTAGGGTTGTAGACTAAGGATGCTTGGTAACTTAAAAATAATGTGTAGATATGCATGGAACAATGGGGTCTTTAATGATCAACGTAATAGACAACTCATCATACATCTAAAGAAATAGTGCTTTCGGGAAAAAAATAATCAGATCAAGTAAATTGAAAGGAGAGGATGAAGAACACTAATCTTGATTGCCAAATACAACTGAATGTAGGGCTTATTGCAAGATAGAAAGAAATCCTCCACTTCAAGTCTATGAGCTCAATAAAGAGATAACAGTCTTCATAAGATAAGATAAACTGAAATAAAGTACAGAAAGGGAAACATGGATATTTCTGATATTGAAAACGAAAGGAGACTGTGATTTTATTCTGCAAAGAAGAGTCTATACAGTAGCACAAAATATATTCCCAGTTTGAACCCTAGTCTCTTAGAAAAGATAGGCATTTATAGCCTTTTACAATCAGTTTTTAAGATCCTAAAAACTTGGATCTGTATCTAAAAATAGCAAATCAAATTAACTAAGAAAATTGATAACAATGACTAGTGGCTAGACTAGCATTCGAATTGTCTTCCATCTCAAAATTTGACATCTGTGCTCTTCAGCTTCTGGAATCTGTTGTGTTATGAAACATGGAAAAGGCACTTGTCTTGGTAGCTAGATTTCTTTAGTTACTCATAGTAGACACTTTAGGAGATCGGTTTAGCATGTGGTTTTCAAAAATCCCACGAATCTCTGATGTAGAGTATTTTTCGACCAAGTTGTTAATCCTTTAATGCTCTAGAACCTCTTTAAATCCTGTGAAAAATGCCCTGCTCCATCCTTAGCTTTCAAAAATTCTTTTTGTGCTTTCACCAGCTAACTCGCCATATGAGTCGCTAGTTAGCTGGTGAAAGTGTTGCCTTTCACCAGCTAACTGGTTGTAAATTTTCCCTTTGTGCTGGTGAAATCTCTGCTTTGACCCAAAATGAAATTTCACCTCCAAAACTGTGGTTCAATCAAAAACTCTGTATGTCTCTACTTTATCCCCTTGAATATTCACAGCAACCTGAGCTAGCACTTGCAGATCTGGGTGTGACTTTTTCTTTTGCTTAAATTTTCTAATCTTCCTCTTAAGGTGTTTTTCTAACCACCATAGATTGTTATAGTCTTTGGTGATTTTATTTTTCCTTTTCTTGTCCTTGACAATTTCACAATCCAAGTTTTCAAATGTAGCATTTGTTTCTGCGAAATTATCAGACAGAGTTTTGTATCTTTCCTTTATTACTCTTTCTAATACCTCTTACTGAGCAATCACTTCTTTAAGTTTCTTGGTTTTCTGTGTTTTCTTCGACTTTGTGCTCTTTGATGTTTCCCCTTCATCAGTGTGAGTAAAGGTCTTACAATCCTGTGCAAATTCAATGGAGTGTTCAGGGATTTTAATGGTATGGATTTCATCTTCTTGCTCTGGCTCTGAGTTTGCGTATGGCATATTTAAGATGTTTGTTTTCTTTTATGTAGGCTGCTCTGTAGTAGTTTCAAAATCCAATTTTTTCTTTGACCTGTGAGACCTTACACCAGAGATACTATCTTCTGGGGGTCCTAGAAGAGTTCTCCTCTTCCTCGAGCTGCTTTGAGGAGTCAATTGCCTTTTTCCAGCTCTCTTTTGTTCATTCATGGGCTGAGTTTGTGTTTCAAAGCCTTCCCCAAAAAGAAAATGTTGCCAAGTCCTTACTTTCTATCTTAGCTCCTCCAGGATTATCAATTTAATAAGGCCAAAGTGGAAAAGAGTGTTCTTCATACTTAGAGGTTAAGATCTAATCTTTTTACAGACTTTAGTTAAGCTCTTGTGCAAGAAGAAAGGTAAATTTAGGAGAGTTTTCCCTGTAAAATGGTCTAAGAGCTTGAAATGATATAACATCAGTTGGTCGTACCTGCCTTCTGAAGTTATGTAGAGTTGGATTCCTTTAAAAAAATCCTTCCACTCATCCTCTAAATGGGAAACTGGCATGCTCTTCTTCCATGCATTATTTCTGAATTCTTCTTTTAGATATGCTCTGAAATTTGGGTTCTTAGTTGCTGTCGTTTTGAACCAACTCTGGCCTGATCTAGGTAAAGTGTTCACTGCAGCGATGGAAGCTTCATCCACGATGATTTCTAAAGACCTAACACAGGCTTTATTTCCATCGTATGTTTTAGCAAATGCCTCTGCTATTGATTGGTGACAGTCGTTCTATAGCTTCTCGACATATCCCATGCAGCCTGTGTCTGAGAAGTGTTTTTGCACCTCTGGATGCACCTATAGAAAGGACAGACTCTCCAATTAGTTTCTTAACAAAGAACCACTGCGTCTCCTTTCCATATGCAATTCGAACCCGAAACGATCTTGCACACAAAACACTACAATCTGTTGTTTGAGCTAAAGTTTTGTGCTTGTGAAAACACTCGGCGCTGTCTTTCAAAATTGAAAACTTATCATATGCTTTTGGATGATGCATGTTGGGGAAATGATGCGTCGATTTGATGTCACCATCCAAGTAGTACCGCTCCTTCACCTATGATGATGGATTTGAATTCACCATTTCCAACGCCATGATCGTGAAGCATGCATTTCTGAACAAGATCCACTTTGCAATCCGATTTAGACGTGCAAACCCGAATCTCCATCATTATCCACTTTCACCAGTGCATCATAATGATTACATGACATGTGTTGAGCATCTCATCTTTTGATTTTTTAAAACGTGGAGAAAACACACGTGATCCCCACTTTCACCAGCTAATGGCCTGTGGGAGGTGCTCCTTGGCTGTTGAAAATTGCCGCTTTCACCAGCTAAAGGCCCATGGGAAATGCTCCTTAAGTGTTGAAAATCATCACTTTCACCAACTAATCATCATCTTTAAAACACGCGTTAGCATTTGAAAGTTTTTCATGAAAATTTTAAAGAGAAGACCTTTATGGATCATCTTATTTCTAAGACATAAATTAAAACCTAAGTTTTGCTACTAGAAAAAATCAAAACAAATTTGGAGGAAACTACCAATAGCCATGCTATCAACCACAAAATGCAACCATAGTGACTGATTCATTTTGGGAGCTAACACTTTGCTCATGTTTATCGACAATTAAACCACTAAGTTGACTAGTTATCAAAGGAAGAAATAATTTTGGAGGAAGGTTGTTTGCTTGTTCATGAGATTAAGGACCTTACTCCTACAAATTTTGTACACTTACAACTTTTTTTATGAATGGATTTTTGGTTGTGTTTTATTTTTGTTTATGTGAAGTTAGAGAGAGTTTGTCTCATGGTTTTGTCTTAGCATTAGTTTGATGTTGTGGAACTATTTTTGTACAAAGAGATATGTATAAGGATGATTGTAAGAGTCAAAGTCATAAGGATATGCTATAGTCTTATCTAATAGAGGTATTCTATAAAGGAAATGGCTACTAACATTATAATTCAAAGCAATAATCAATGTGTATTTGATTTCCACAAGAAATATCAATACACTGATTTTTTTCTTGAAAAAAAAGGAGATCATTTATTATAAAGAAATGATTTTTCATTGGTTTCTTAATTATTTATTATTTAGACATCTCCCCGTTTTTATGGTTATTCTCTTTGTAATTATTTTTCTAATTTCAATTTAATATTCTTAACATTGTTTAATGATCAATTGATGTCATTATTATTTTTAATTTTCATATATCAAATTATTATTATATCCCAACAATTAACCTTCTCTTTATGGTTATTCTCTTAGCAATTATTTGTTTAAATTATGTTAACCATTATTATTATTATTCCTGTTTTTAATCTTTCTATAATCATTTTATTACTATTAATTTTTAAATAGCCATCCATTAAGTTATTAATAATTTTCAATGGGTGACCTCATTTCATCCTTTAAATCATTAGTGTAAGGTCCTCATCTAGAAGGGTGCAGAGACTCTCCCCCAAGTCCTCAAGGAGACAAAACTTGGGGTTGCTCCAGCACGCAACTTTTGCGCTATCTTGGCAAGTGGGAACCTTGGGAATGCAAACACACTAAGGGGATTTCCCAAGTATGAAGCGCCCAAGAGATTGGGGTGCATTGACATGAGGAGCGTACCAAAGTTGGGGTGCACCAGTCCAAAGGGGCACGACAATTATCAAGTGCATGGGTTTGTTTGGGTGACAGATTCCATGAGCGGTGCAACGATCCTTTTGTTCAATTGGGTTCATAAATGGGAACAATGATTCATTTGGGTGCATGGATTCATGAAGGGGTGCGGCACCCCCAAAGGACATGATATTTCATGATGGTGACCTTTGGAGTCCATACAAGAGAACAAGGGAACCCAACCAAGGAAGAAAGATTTGAAGAAAAAGGAGAGAAGGATCAACTCTATGATTATGAGGCAGACTTAGATGAAGACGAGAGAGCTCCCTTAAGGAGCCAAGTTGCTCCACATGGGAGCACTTGTGCTGCCTTGCAATGATTTTGTGGGTATAGTTGAGGAGAACTTATTTTGGGTTGAGTTTGGGGGAATTCTTGTCGCATGTCTGAGGAGGCATGTTAGGAGACAAGAATGCAGTCTTGTGTGAAGTATTGTAGAAAAGAAGATATTTAGATTCTATGGTGGATTCATGTTTGGGGTTCTCTACAAAAGTTGTGTAGTATGTTATGACATATGAGTCTTGGTGTGACAATTTTTTTTATGAGTGTCTTGTTGAGGTGAGGCGAGTTGTGTGACTCTTCCAAGATGTAAATCAAGTCGATAATGATCGTATTGTAATATTTTTTCAATAATAAGACTTATTTGGGTTTTAGACATGGTTCGTGCCACCCACATTATGTCTATGTTTCTCTTGTTTGTTTCGCAAGTGTTCTTTCCATTTCATGGATGTATGCTCGTTGTAGGGATTTTTCACCCTACAAAAGATGAGCTCCCTCGGGCTCTTCCAACACCTAAGACATGAATATAGACATAAAATACGGATGTTCCTAGATCTGATTCATACATGAAAACAACCAAAGATCAAAGCACTCATGCATAAATTGACAACAAATCTAATAGCATACCATAACACACAATTATACTAATTATCTACCAATGAATACATAAAATTATATGAACAAATAGATAGAGGGAAACATCCAATGTGTCTTCTATTAACAAAACAAGTAATAATATAACTTACAAAGATGTAGACTAAAGAGATGGCCTCTTTCCAATATCCTTACCCAAGTCTTGCAACCAAATCACCAGAGTAATTTTGCTAGCTCTTTCCTCCCATATTCCCATGGGGAATGGCTTGGTTATTATAGGGATTTAGGGATAAGTACATATTCTTGTTGGGATAAGATCCTAGAGATCATAATGGAAGCCTTCTCAACAGTAAAACCCAAGAAATAAATGGGAAGTCTCATCCATCAAAACCAAATACAAAAATAGGAGATTCTAGTCTTGGTCGCTCACTAGACACATAGATAGAGTGATCAGTTGCTCCTTGGTAGGAAAAAAGCAGAAACCATCCCTTTTGGTCACACCCTGAATGAAGGAAAAAGGTGTCTGAGTTGGAATTTGGTTGGAAACCCAGGGAAGAAGTGGTAGTTTTTAAGGGTTAAAATAAGGGATTTCTAGGGGATAATGACCTAGTGATTATGTGATATTTAGGTGATAATGAACTAATGATTAGGTGCAAAATAACTATATAAAAATTCTTACATATGACTGAGTGTTAAGATTTTAAAAATTTAAGTATACAATAGTTTCACTAGAGTAGGAGTGTGACTCATTGGTATCCTAGAAAAAAGTATGGGTATCTTCTAGGTGAAGAAGAATAGTCCAGACGAAGTATCCTTGCTGTTTCCAAGAAGAAAAGAGTGAAACTTCATGGTTCCACATGATCTTAAGAGGTGCACGATCCCAAGTTTCAACAAGGCAAACTATGGGGATGTGACATAGGGTATCAGAGCTTATTCATTACATATTTTGCTGAAGGGTTGGTAAGATATTCACCATTATCTTGATGATAGATGGTATTAGAGCTTGTTCATTTCATATTTTGATGAAGGGTTGATGATATATTCACCTCTATATTGATGATAGATGGTATTAGAGTAAACTTTGAAGGAAATTTGTTGCTAAGACAGTTTAGTGGGAACATTCATAGATTGGTGAATCGTTCGATCACGTGAACTAGTTAATCACTAACTTTTCATTAGACTTACAAAAGAGGTTCATTTGATAGATCAATGAAAGGTTGATATGGGCACACACTTTGTGTAGCATGAGAGGAAATATTTTTGTGAAATGAAGCAATTGGAATAGGAGGGTGATCACATAACTCATTGCAGATTTCATCGCGGAAATTTTCATGCACTTGATCCTAGAGGAAATCTGGGAATAAAATCAATTTGGTTTGATTCACGACAAATGTGAGTACCATACCTATTGTGTGCACCTTGAGATACTAGGTGTAGATTTCATTGGGTGAACCAAGCACTTGGGAAAGGTAGATGAATGCATTATTTTTTGCACAACTTGTCGTAGATCTAATCGCATAAGTGATCACAAAAGAAAAGTGTAGAGGGTGATCACATAAGTGATCGCAAAGGGGAGAAGTTTTGGGTTGAAGCAACTTGAAGAACTTGGGTGAATGACTTGAGTTGACCTAGAGGAGCTCCATAGTAGGAAATCGGTTGGGCATGTTTCCATCATGATTTCTTCTTGTCATGCATTGCCAAGAGCAACAATTGAGTTGAGATGGGTTGTTGGATGAGTGAGTTGATCACAACCTTCAAATGAGATAGTTATTCATAGAGTTACAACAATCAATTAGCAACAATATGACTTGATATTTGGGTGGTATTTGCATGGTTCCTTGAATCAAAAGCAGTCAAGGTACAAAGATGCCAAGACATTCTAGATGGGTTTGTATGGTTGCATGTGAAGTTTGGGAATTAAATGGATTTATAAAGTGAATTTATGGAGTCATCCTTGTATCATAGTGAATTTATTGCAAGATTGTGGACCTGGAAATAGTGATTGAGGGGATTTCATGTGGAGATTTAGTTTCTTGGGAAAGTGAAGGTCCAAAACAACAAACGTAAACCATGGGTGTAGCAAGGGATTCCATTGGAAAGGTGTTGTCCCTTGAGAAAGTTTTGAGGAAAAATTGGTCATGTGTGACCACTTTTGGGACTTTGACAATTTGGTCGAAGATGGAGTGCCCAGGCGGAGCTGAGATCATAGGATCTCTCTTTTTTTTTGGGATTATGGAATGAACAAAGGGTTTACTAGGGTTTATGTAATGGGTTATGGGATGTCGGCCCATGGGTTTACCCATGTTTATGCCTTTTTGTAAAGTATATATAGGAAGGAATGTAATGTATAAAGTAGTAGAAGCTTAGTGCAAGAAATGTAAGAGATTGGCTAATTCGCTATGTGCATGATATATTAATAAGGCTCTGTGCTAGTAAGGATTTGGCTATGTGCCTTGACTTGATTTTGGGAAGATGGATCTAGTGCGTTGTGCATAGATCACTTGTCTAGTGCAAAGTTGGCTCTATGGCTTTGTGCACAGGAGCAGATGAATGTAAGAATATTGAAGACTAGTAAAGAAGAAGAAAAATTTTCTGGACATAGCAGCATAGCCCCACACTAGGGTGAACCACGTATATCATGTGTCTTGATGTGGTTTGTGTGATGTGATTTATGTTGCTTATTTGATTAGTGTTGTTGATATAATATATGAGGAATGCATCTGATGTTGTTTCCTAGTGCTTAAAGATGAGTGAATGATAGATATGAGCCAATGTTATGTGCTTAGTGAATGGAAGTACTTGATATTTATGGTTAATCCATTGATATGTAATAAGATTTTAATCTGCGATGTGAATGAGATTCAAGAAACTAATGCATATTGTTTTTTAAGTGTTCTGTTAAGTATTGCAATCACAGATCTGTTTCCTAGCCTGGTTGTAGACACCTGAGTCCTGCAACCCCCCCTACCTCTACCTCGGGTGAGACTTCATATGCTTCACAGGTGTTGATGAAAGGGCTGATAGTTAGGGTTTTGTTGGTGCATTGAAACTTGGGTTTTCCCCTATGCCAACAAATGGTTCCATTGTTGGGTCCTAAAACTGTGATTACTGGGAATTGAAGAAAATAGAAAGCTCTGTGTGTAGATCTATTGCTTTAGTGTGCATTATTCTACTTGACTTGTGAAGCTCTGTGCTAAGAAAGAAACCTGATTTCAAGAAAAGAGGTAAGATCTTAAAGCCTTGTGCTCTGGTAAGGGTAAGATAAGTGGACATTTTTTCTTCGAAAGTATGACTCTAGGTATGTTTGATAGATTTTGTCCTAATCTGAGTATTAGGGAATAGTTAGAAGAAACAATTGATCTTAATAAATTTGATAGAAACAGAGAAAGATATGTTATACATATACATAGAAAGAATTTTTGGATTAATAAGTGGATGCAGGAACCTAGAAATAATTTTTTCATATTGCAGATCCAACACTATGATCTCGGTGTGTAGTACAGGAAAGGTTGGGGCTCGTTTAAAGGAAAGAGATGAATAACACTTTGTTATAATTGGAGAAGATCGAGACATCTTGCTAAGGAATTCCCTTGTACATGTCCTATTTGTCTTTGTTGTAAATCTATTGGTCACAAAGTTGAGGATTGTCCAAGAATGATTGATAAAGTTAAAAAGATGAACATGAGACAAGAAAACTGTAAAGAAGTTCAAGAGACTAAGGATATGTTAGATAATCGGAAAGAAAAAGAATCAGAGAAAGCTCAGACTATGCTAGTATAGTTAAAAGAAGTAATGGATGATCATAGAGACATCAGTTTGTCATAGATCTTGAAAGAAAAATAGTGCATAGTTACAAGAATATAAGACTTCGACATAGACTGTGTATTGGATGAAGAAAAACATATGAATGTTATGCCAGAAAGCACTTGGGAAATTTTGGGAAAGCTTGCTCTGATACCTTCATTGGGAAGGATATGCTTTTTTAAAGGAAAGATGATAACCCTATGTGGAAGAGTTATAAATGTACCTATGATTTATCATGAAACGTCGACTAAAGAAGAATTTGAAGTCATTAAGTTTATTGAGAACATCACCCCTTTTCCACTTTTTTTAGGAAAGACTTGGATTGAGAAGGATCAGATCATAAGGAAAGTAGAGGAAGAAGCTACATAATAGAAAAAGAAATATCTAAGGGATCTCATAGCTCTAAGAATAAATCGATTAATAGAAGAATGAGAAGTTGAGTTGATGTAGTAGAATGAAAGAGAAGTAGCTGTCAAATTTGAAAGAGTGCAAGAAGGTGTGAAGGACCTATCCATGCAAGAAGAAAGTATGTCCACCCAGGACATAGTAAGAAAAGAGGTATTACCTTTGAACCCCTTTGAAAGAACATCAACAATGCGAAGTCACTATGCTACAAAAATATAAGAGTAAGAATGGAAAGAGGAATCTGGAGACTCAGATCACAGGAAATAAGTCAAGGAAACTCAGTAAGAAGAAAGCCAAGATAGAAAAACTATAGGAGGCTCTGGAAAACACTTCGCAAGAGGTAGATATGCAAAATTTGAACCTCACTGGAATAGCCGAACCATGCAGAATGGGACTTCGCCACGACGAAGCTATATGACCGTTGGAAGCGCCCCGACTATTAGAATAACGCTCCAGAACGAATAGAAACATAGTTATTGATGGAAAGACCATCGTTGGACCATTGAGACCACACCATAACAGACTAATTCGTATTGATTGAGGAATTATTTCCCGTTGGAGGAATATGTTACAAAACTTGTTTATTTAACTTGTCAGATGTCGTGCTGGGACCGCTTCTTGCCACCTGTGATTATCCAAGTTAACAAAGAATCCATTGTATCACATTGTGCTTTCAAGACCTTGCCATCCATTTGATTACCTCTCTTTTTCATTCGCCTACCTGATCTATTTGATTACAAGTGTGAATGTCGGGCGAACATAATGCGTTAGAGAATTCTGTGGAGGATATTCTTGTGGATCTCATGGTTGAGATATTTATGTCTGTAGGAATACAAGCATCGCCCACTGGAAAATTGCAAGCATCCTATTCGATTGGAAGTTGTTCTAGTCAGACCGTGACTGAGAAGCGAAGAAAGCATCATGACGATATGGCTAACGCGAAGCATATCTCGTTCGTCTTACCAGATTACATGCTACCTTTGGTCAGCGTGGTTACCCATGACAGTATCCCACGTGACTTTGAGTATACATTGATCACTGCGTAAATTCTGAAGGGGATACGTGTAATTGGACCCCATTTAGGACACATCCCATCCTTGAAGAACAATGACTTCAACCTCAAGGACCGGAAGAACTATGTGATGCTCGTGTCACATAGGTATTTTATGAATATGACTAGGAAGAAGCCTCGCATAGTCTCCCAGTTGTGAATTAAGGAGCTCACACAATCAACGATCCTGAATGTAATGAAGATCCCTCACTTTGGCTGACATAAGGAGCTTAACACCTATGTTAAACTCCTCCTGGCATGATATCATGAAGGATATCTATGGCTTGACAGGAGCATCATTGTGGATAAAACATTGATTCACCTCATCGCAAGACTGAGCATTCAAGGACTGGACCCTCAATAGTTCTAGCTAGGGAAGACTTCAGATCGGTCCCTAGCACAATGCATAAAGGAAGACTATGGTGATGTAGAGAAGGGAAAGAGAGGCTACAAGGTAGCCTCCATATAGGGTGGCGCAATGTGCCTAGCCTGTTGGCTTATATATGGAAAGAGCATCAGAAAGAATCATCCAACACAGGTCACTAGATTTGTAGTAGACCTCGCATGGAAGTGCATAGAAGGAATGCAAATGAACTGAGCGAGTTACCTCGTCAACGAGCTAGAAAAGGACTGCCACGAAGAGCAAGATTAGGGCTATGAATTCCATTTTAGTTGGTTACTGGTAATGATCGCCGTTGTCACTTGGAAGATGCCAGAAGGAGTGACATTTCTAGAAGTTGAGCCATCAGAGT
>JASDQU011245208.1:10776-29921 GCA_032191745.1 Picea mariana
TTTTCTTTTTCTTTTTAATATAAACATGAAATGGAAACATTAAAAACAACAAACCTAAAACTTTAAATATAATTAAAAAAAAATAAAAAAATACATCATTACAATTAAAAAACATTTTTAAAAAATTGGCAATAATAAAATTAAATTAAAATTAAAAAAAACTATATTAAAAAAAATTAAACGAAAGTATAAATCTAATTTAATTTTTTTTAAATTTAACTACAACTAAATTAATTAATAAAAAAAATTAAAAGGTAAAACTAAAATTAATTTAAAATTTTAAAAATAATAAAAATTTTAAAAACTAAAACTAAAGATTATTATTATTTTTTTTTAATTTGTGATTAATGTAAGGCATCCCTCCCCGCCGACTAGGTCGTGGTCCCACCATATAAATCATTATAAACGTTAGAGTTTAATATTCTCCCCAGTCCTTTTTTTTTTGTAATTGAGTTTAAGAATCTGTATTACTAAAGAGGTGTTATAGTACAAAAAAGGGGAACTTCCTAGTCTGCCAAAAAGGAAGCCAAGCCAGAGGTTCCTGAGTTGCGTTTTCTGAAATAGGCAGGGGGTAGGACTGGACTGCCACCATGGGAAACCATCCTAGTCCTACCATATCTAGTTTTTGACAATATAAGCATAACAGACATGAAAAGGATAACAAAATAACAGTAGCAGAAGTTACGATTGACCCATGACTGACCCGACTGACTTGACAATGGACTAACCATACACTAGTCCAGGATGATGATACGTTTCTTCCCTTCATCTGCCTGGCCCTTGTTCTCCTCTTTTTGGGGGACTGTGCGAGTCTTTTTTATATGTGTTGGCGCTCCTTTCCCATCGGCTGGCATGATGTCCATGTGATGGACGTAGCGCAGGTAGAGGTGGAATTGAGTATCCAAACTCTCCAACGTGGCTTTCTGGTCCGTCTCGACCTCAATTAGCAATTTGGTAATGGTTTCCAGACTGCTGAGGCGTCTCAGGATTTCGTTCAGCAGTTTCGTATGTTCCTTGTTGTTCTCCCATCTGGCGTCCTCCCTCTCTGAGCTCACTTTGCCAATCAGCATCTTTGTTTGCCAAGCCATCTCCATTGTTTTGTGATAGAGGGTTTCCCTGGGTTGCATGGCTCCTCGGTCAGTTACCTAGTCTACTTCCTAAACCAGAGCATCCCAAGTTTTTCCCTTGCGCTTTTTGTTGATTGCCTTCTCCAGCTGGGTCACAGTTGCCTTTCCTTTCGGTGCAACCAGAGTATGAAATGTGTCCTCCGCGTCTTTTCTCGCCTGCTCCATCCTCGAAACTCACCGAGGATTGTTCTAAGTTCCCTTCCCCTGGGGATTTCTTTTGTTGTTCGTTCGATTCATTCGCACCATCCCGTCTGGCCTATGGCTACTCCTTTGCTGTGCTCTCAACCTGTTTTTGTCTACCCGGTGGTTCCTCCTTTCCCTGCCCTGGTGTCTTTTGGGAGCCTCTGCACTTACACTCTTCTTTTTGCCTCTCTTCCTGTTGTTTGTTCTCTTATTTAGATTTCTCTGCTGCGAGCTCGTCCTTCCAATCATAGTCTTCCTGTAGAGGTGAAACTTTCTGTCCTTTTTCCACATCATGGTACGTATGTTCATGATGACTCAATCGTTATTCATGTACTAGCCCTTGCCCCTGCTTGCTTGAAATCCTACTGGGCAACTCCCTATACCCGGTCCTTGGTGTGGTGGATCAATACTGGTCCATGTCAATCCCTCTTGCCTTACGTCATTAACTGTCTGTTGTTTTCCATCAATACTTTCCCACGGGCTTTCCCCACAAATCTTACTGTTGACGCAATCTTGTTGTCATACCCTCGCCTGTTGTATAAGTTGATCCAACATTATGATTTGTGGTCGAGTGTTGGGCAGTCATATCTTGCCTGGGTCCTACTATCCTTTCGCTACCCTCCTCAACGTGACCTCCCTTGCTTAAGTTGTTGTCCTGATCTTTTGTCACTAGTTGGGTGCAGTCAGTTCTAAATTGTCCTTGCAGAATATTGATCCAGGTAGTATCTAGTTCTGGTCCTTCCTAGCTAACCCCCTCGTTGGCAATTATGTCTGCCAGGCCATTTGCTGATCTGCGTACCCAACGCAACTCCACAGTGTTAATCGCTTGCAGATGCTCTTGGATTTTTTGGAGGGAGTGTGCCAAGCGCCAATGTTTCTCAACCTTGCCCACTCTGGTGCCATTTTGGAGTCTCTTCACCGTGTTGATGACCAGGATGGAGTCATCTTCCACGATAGTGTTGATCATCCTTTCTCGGCTTAGAATTTCGAGACCGAGCTCCAAGGCTCCAAATTTCGCTGCATTGTGGGTTGAGTTTACCAAGCTCCCAGCGTACAACCGGATTATGTCGCCCCCACTGTCTCTGATCACCTCTCCCATTCTTGTCATTCCTGGGTTACCTTTTTTCACCCCGTCAAAATTTAACTTGAGGAACCCTGCCGGAGGAGGTGTCCAGTTGCGCTCTTCTAATTGGAGTTGCGGTGGCCGCCCTACCTGTGTGTTGTTGCGCCCATATTTTAGGTGAAAAGTTTCCAGGATTCGGGAGTCCTGGCCTGTGAGTTGTGCTCTTCCAACCTGGAAGTTGCATCTCTGCACCATTTCTTGGATTTGTAAGATTATTGCTTCCTTGAATTTCTCTTCCGAGAGGCTTTCATTCCTGAAGATGCACCTGTTCCTTTCTTTCCATATTGCCCATATGATCATCCCTGGCAGGAGGTTCCAGTAGAGGTTTACCATTTCATTTTCATTGTAACTCTCATTCCATTTACTGATGTTTGCGTTGATGTTGCCTCGATTCCTATTGGACTGGGGGAAGATGTTTGTTGCCCTGTCCCAGATCTCTGTTGTATAATTTCAATTGTCAAGGAGGTGATTCGCTGTTTCTTCTTTGGCTTCATAGAGGTGGCATCGTGATGGGCCTATGAAACCTCTTTTCCTTAGGTTTTCCGAGGTTAGAATTCGGTTATGAAGTACTAGCCATTTGAACATTTTGATTTTTGGCCACTGGGGGCTGCCCCAAATCTTACCCCACTGTTGCGCCGGGTCTTCTTGGTCCTGGGCCGCAATGTAATTCCGGGCTTCTTTTAAGTTGAATTTCCCTCCATTTTCCCTGCCCCATCTTAGTTTATCCTCTTCTTTTGATACCACAATTTTCATTTTCCCCAATTCCTCTTCCACCTCTTTCGTTATTGTTGCGATCTGATCTTTGTTTTGTGGGTTGAGTTCATCCCAGATCCTCCATCTATCACGGTCATTTCCTTGTTTCCAGTAGTGATGGATTTTGATTTTGCCTTGCGCGATCATCTCTTGTTGGAGTTCCTCCCTGTCTAGATTTTCCATTATGGGTTCCTATTGCCATGCGTCCTCCCAGAATCTGGTTGTTTTACCATTCCTCACTTCCCAGAAACTATGTTTCTGGATCCAGGTTTTATTGCGCCATGCTAGATTCCAGATGGTTGATCCTTCTCTTGTGCTCATAAAGTGAATTTGATCCTGGTCGTTGATGTCTGGGGCATACTTGGCCTTCCAGAGGGTTGCCCATGATGTTGACTTTTCTTTGATCCATCTCCACCAGAGTTTCACCCCATAGGCTTCATTGGTTACTTGTGGGTCTTGTAACCACAGGCCTCCTTTTCATTTTGGTTTGCAAACCTTATCCCAAGCCACAAGGGCCCATTTTTTCTTGCTTTCCGCTCCACGCCATAGGAAGTCCCTTTGGATGGATCTTATTTTTTGGAGTATTCCTTTAGGAGAGGGAAACACTGACATCATATAGGTCGGTATTGCTTGCAGAACCGCTTTAGTCAGGACAAGTCTCCCCGCAAGGTTGAGGGATCTATAAGTCTATTTTTTCACCCTCTCCTGTAGTTTGTTGATCACTCCTTCCCATGTTGCCATTTTGCAAGGTCTATCCGTCAAGGGAATTCCCAAGTATTTCGTTGGGAGGGTTTTGCATTCAAACCCCAAAATATTTTCTAGGTTCCTTTGAATTGTTGGGTTGGTATTGAAGAAATATACCATGGATTTGGAATGATTGATCTCCACTCCCGAGGCTTCCCCAAACTCTTCTAAGATTATTTTATATGATTTCACTTCCTTAACCGTGGGTGTGCCATGGAGTAAGGTGTCATCAATGAACTGTTGGTGTGTGGAGGTAGGGAAGTTTTCGAAACGTTTAATGCCTGTTATTTCTCCTGCTGCAGTTGCGCTTTTTATGCTCCTCCTGAGTCCTTCCATCATCAAAATGAACAGGAAAAGGTGATAGCGGGTCTCCTTGTATGATTCCTCTTGAAGGCCAGAAGGGTTTGGCTAGGGCTCCATTGATTAACAACGAGTAACTAGTCGTTGACACTAGGCTGACAATCCAGTTGATCCAGTGTTGCGCAAAGCCAAAGGCTTCCAGAGTCTTGACCATATAATGCCAGATAATTTTGTCATAATCCTTTGCTAGGTCAAGCTGGATTATCATCCCCCCTCTCCTCTTGGTTTTCAATGTGTGTATCAGTTCAAGGGCATGGATGATGTTGTCCAAACTTTGTCGCCCTTCTACAAAACCTGCATGTTCCTGGGAATCAGTGAGGGTAGGAGAGGTTTCAATCTGTTGGCTGTGACTTTGGATATTATTTTGTAAACTACATTGCATAAAGCTATGGGTCTGTAGCGGTTTGGGGTCCTGGCTTCATTTTTTTGGGGGGATTAGAGTGGACATTATCGCATTTAGCGCTTTCAAGATGGAGGCCAAGTGTCTGGAGTCTTCCACCGCCCCATAGACGTCATGTTTGACCACTTCCCAACAGGATTTGAAAAATTCCACTGTGAAGACATCTAGACCTGGGGCCTTTCCATTGGGAATTTACTGGACCACTTGGTCAATTTCCTCCTTAGTGATGGGTTTGTTTAGGTTGATATTTTGTTCCTTAGTAACTAGTCTAGGGATGTGTTGAGTTATCCTTTGTATGGCCTCTATTCGATCTTGGTTGGGTTCCAGGGCTATCCCATGGAAGTGGTTTACCAGTATATTTTCGATCTCCTTGTGGGACTCTCTCTCGATCCCATCCTGATCCCGAATTTTTAGGATTTTGTTGTGGGTTCTTCCAGTAATGGTGGTTCGATGAAAGAACCTTGTATTATGTTCTCCTTCCTTTAGCCACCTGATTCTGGACTTTTGGCACCATAGGGTATCTTCCTGCTGGCATCTTGCTTCCCGTTCCTGGGTCAATTGGATTTTTTTCGTTTTTCGATCCTCTGTATAACCCCTGTCTATGCATATTTCCTCGAGGTTCCTCATTCTATCTTCAATAATTCTTTTTTCTTGGTTTATGTTTCCAAATATTTCCTTGTTCCACTCCTTGAGTTTATGTTTGACGTACCTGAGTTTCTTATATAGTTTGAACATCCTTGTCCCTTGTTCAGGTTGTGGCTCCTACCACCATTGACTGATGTTCTCCTTGAAGGTAGGATGTTCAATCCAAAATTTCTCGAATCTGAAAGGTTTGTTTTTCGGTGTGGTTTGGAAGTTTGCTTCCAGTTGGAATAGCTAGTGGTCTGAACCCCCCTAGGGAAGGATGTTGCAGTCTAAAGTTAAACCCTGTAGGATGATGGACTCCAACACCAGAAATCTGTCTAACCTGGTTTCTATCTGATGTTGGTTTATTCGTTTGTTGTTCCATGTGAACTAGTCATTACTAGTTTTGATGTCCAGCATCTCCACTGTGTCTATGAAAGATGAAAAGTCTTATGCATCTCTATCCAGTATCTTGGTACCTCCTTTTTTCTCCGCAAGTGTCGTGATGATGTTGAAGTCCCCGGCCATGATCCAGTGGAGATTGTTGGAGCGAGATTTTAGTTTTTTTAGGTCTAGGAGCATTCTTCTCTTCTCTTCCAACATCTGGGGACCATACACATTAGTGCATAGAATCACCTCTGTGTTACCTATGATTTGCATGTTAACCGAAAGTGTGTATATGGTGGCTTTGGATGTTAGTAGATTCATCACTTGTGGGTTCCACAAAGTGAGAATACCGCCTGCCATCTGTTTTCCTTCGACAGCCAACATCTTGTACTTGCTCCATTGTTTTTTCCTGATTGTTTCCATTCTATCTACTATACATTTTGTCTCTTAGATGAAACAGAGATCCAATTGTTCCTTCCTCGGTCTATTTTTAAGTATTCTTTGTTTTCGTGGGTTGTTTAGGCCTCTAATATTCCATGTTATAATCTTCATTTAAACATGTGTGGGGGAGTTGGGAAAGAGCTTCTTGATCTTACCTAAATTTATCAGCAGAGCTCCTAGTTCCTGTAGGGCTATGCTGTTTGATTTCTTGCCTTTCTTCCTATGCATCTTCTTGGGTGAGATATGTGGTTGTCCCTCGCCTGCTTTGATTACTTGGTGTCCTATCTCCCCATGTGTGCGCTTGAGCCCTCTGGATTTTGCTTCCTCTCTTAGGATGAATAGGTATTGGATGTGGTCTAGTTGTTCCGTTGGTACATTGTCCACGCCCTACCTTTTCCATTGCTCCAGTATGTTTGGGAGATCGATTCCTTCCCTTTCCAAAATATCTCTGAGGACAGGATCTTTCGTACCTACCTCGCTTGGTGTCATTTCAGCGTCTTCGTCTGCCTCCTGCATGGGTGTGTTGGCATCTCTGGTTTATCCTTCCATAGGAATCACGCTACCCCCCTGCTCCATCTTATTGCTTGGATTGTTTGTGTTCTCATTTGTGGCTTGGTCCTTAGCTTCTTTTGCTTTTTCCTTTTCCTTTCCTCCTTCTTCCCTTTTGTAGGTTTTGTCATGCCCTTCCATTTTGGTCCTGGCTTACGGATTGCTTCCCGTTGGGGTTTTTCTTGGTTTCTTGTTTGCTCTGTTTTTGTGGTTCGGCTTGATAAACCCATCCTCATCCTGATGTATGTTGGTGTTTTCCTCTTCTTGTTTTTTGTTGAGTGGGCATTCTCTGAATAGGTGTCCATGTTCATGGAATATTCTGCATCTGAATGGCATCTGCTCGTAATCAATGCTCTGTATCCATTCCTCATCCCTGAATTTCAGGCTTATAACTTCTAGAAGTGCCCCTGAGACATCCATCCCTATGCAGATCCTTGCATATGAGGTATATCTCCCTTTTAGGGTTTCTTCCGATGTCTTCACATATTTTCCAATTTTGTTCTCGATTGCTTCGAAGGTGGAGGGTAGCCAGTAGTCTAGTGGCAGAGAGTAAATTCGCAGCCAGACGGGTACATTCTTGAAGGTTTCTTTCTCTGGGGAGAATTTTTCCTTCCATGACCGCATGTACAGTCCTGCTGAGGCATGGATTTATGCCCCCCCCTCAAAGACTTCATCCCTATCCTCCAAATTCTTGAATACTACTGTGAAGGAGCCTTTCGAGCCCAGGTGGATTTCCACTTCCCCACTTGGCTTCCAATTGTATTTTATCTAGTTGCGCAACGTTCTTTCTGTGGGCCACAGACCCATGAACTTGCAAATTAGTGCGTGCATCTTCATCTGGTCCCGAAAGAGTTGCGTTTGTTGGTCTCCCACTATCACCTTTGATATCAGTGTTGTTTTAGGTTTACATGGGTTGCGCCCTTCTGTCCCATTGGGGTTCTCTGATTCTTGTGCTTCATTCTGGGTTTCTCTAGTTTCTTCCCCCATGCAATCCCTATTTTCTAGGTTGCTTTCCTTATTTTTTTCTGATCCTGAACCCGAGGTGCTTGTCACTGGTTCCTTGAAACCTCTGCCTCTTGGTCCTTCCACCTTGTCCAACACTACCTGCGTGTATGAGGGGGTTCCTTTACCGCCCCCGTTGGTAACCATGTTGCACTATGTTGTGTCTGCAACTGTTAAACCCTAGCTTACTTCTTCCCTGGTCCAGCCGCAATCTCTAGCTTTTCTTTGACTTATATTCTCCCCACTCTTACTCTAATATATCTATATATTTTTTCCACATTTCAAATTTTAATATTTAAAATTCATTATCAAATAATTTCATTGCCAAACATTGAAGTCACAATTTGTCTAACATATTTATATTCTACACTACACCATATAAATCATAATGGATGTTAGAGTTTAATATTCTCTCCCACTCTTACAATAATATATTTATATATATATTTCACTCTTATATCTAATGCTCATTATCAAATAATTTCATTGCCAAACACCCAGGTCAATATCTAATTCTCGTTATCAAATAATTTAGAGTTTAATATTCTCCCCCACTCTTAAGGTCCTATAAACCAATTAGGTCTTAGTGGACATTAATCATCATCATCATATTTATATATATATTTCACTCTTATATATAATGCTAATTATAAATATATTTTTCACTCTTATATCTAATGCTCATTATCAAATAATTTCATTGCCAAACACCGAGGTCAATATCTAATTCTCGTTATGAAATAATTTCATTGCCAAACATTAAGGTCAGAAAAATTTTGAACATATTCTACACGTGTGTATCGATTCAATATTTAACTCTCATTATCAAATCATTTCATTGCCAAACATTGAAGGTTTAAAAATTCTCAACATATCCTACACCCGTGTATCTATTTTAGCATCCTTCACCTAAGTCCCTTTCTCCTATGTTTTCCCCATTTTCCTTTTAATATTAGCTTATTTGTTTTCCTCTATAAACTTTATCTAGACATGTTTAAGGTTCATTGTCCATTTCTTTAGACAAGATGAAATGTTGTAAACATGTTTAAGGTTCATTGTCCATCTCTTTGGACAAGATGAAATGTTGTAAACATGTTTAAGGTCCATTGTCCATCTCACTTTGGACAAGATGAAATGTTTACTGGATAGATTTTATTTAACTTACACATTATTATCCATATAAATTTGATCTAACTTTAATAACTCCCTAAAAATGTGTTATTAAAAAGCTCATGTTATCCCCCTAACTTGATAGACGGGAGTTGAAAGATTATTCATATCCTTCTTCTCTTTCTATTTTCAACATTAAGATTTCTAGCATTTGCTAATTTGCTATTAAAACCTAATTTGAAACCTAATCCAACTTCTCTAATCAAATACAATCCTAGGTTATCATTAATAAATTCTTAAAATCTTAGTCAATCTAACTTTTATTTTTATCATCTTTTATCTTATCATAAAATTATTTGATGTAACCTACCTTGTTGGGCCTGGGGTATGGATTAAGAAAGAAAGCGAAGAAAAAGGAAAAGAAAAGACGAAGTGCGAACTGCGCGGAAGGCACATTGACTGAGATTGGGTCGAAGTAGTCAAACAAGCAGAAAAGAAGGAGCAAAGTAAGGGAAAACAAGCCGTTGGACGAGAAGATCGAGGAGAATAGATAAGAAAGGAAGATGGACCATGGACAACTCAACAAGCGGAAAAAGCCACCAATAGATTCTTTGGAGCACCTCGCGGGAAAGATGGAAAGACAGGTTGGCGAAGCCCGGAAAACGTGGGTCAAAGTGGATCTAGGGTTTTAGACACCTAGGTTTCGACCTAAGGATGTCTGAGAGCTATTGTAATGTATAAATAAGAACCTATATGGGAGAAGAGGGGTTGGTGTGGGTTGTTGTTGCTGTGATTTTTATTGTTGGTAGAGTGATTAGGGTTGTGAGAGAGAGAAGTGTTATGTGTGAGGGCACTCTGGTATTGTAAGATCTTCAGCTAGGTGCAAAGATCAACCCTGTAGCTGGGTGCGCAGGGAGGGGAGAGAAAGAGAGAGAGAGAAGGAGAGAGAGAGATCTGCAAGCTAAGAGTGCAGATAGAACTAAATGTTTTCCTATAATATCAAGAAACATAGTTCTGTGGACGTAGCCCTAGGGAGAGGGTGAACCAAGTATATCTTTTTGTTCTATGTGATTGATGTAGTGTTATTTTGCCTTTTGATTATTTTGTTATTGCATCATTGTGTTAGATCTGAGATATAACTGTGCGAAGTAAGTTTATGTTGGTAAATGATATCTAGTTGTTGTGTTGCTATTGTTTTAGATCCACTTTGTATTTCCTCTAGCTGTAGACACCTGTGTCCTGCAACGCCCTATTACTACTTCGGGTGAGACTGCATTTGCTTTGCAGGTGTTGCTGAAAGAGCCAGTAGTTAGGGCTTGTTGGTGCGTTGTTAGAGTTGAACCCTGGGTCTGCCCCTGTGTCCCAACAAATGGTTCTGTTGTTGAGACCAGGATCTTCTTGAGGGAATGTCAAGGTTGTTTCCATCGAAGACAAAGATTCAAAAGTGGATAGAAGAGCAAGAAAAGGACTTCATAGAAGCCCAGAACAAGAACCCTAATCTTAGCACAGAAGACTGGTTGGGAAAGTATATCTTTACCAATATACACAAGATTTTCTTTGGAGGAATTCATAAGGAGCTATACGAGTCATTAGCCAGATTAGCAGATACCCAGTTTGAGATCAGATCTAGACTGCCTGTGGTTTGGATGTCGACGCTGATCAAGAAGGTCAAGAGAGTTGATAATGTCGTGTCAAGAGTAGTATATCATTGGTTTGATAGCACCATTGGAGGGTACATCACCGAGTTTGTTATTGACATAGTAGAGTCATATACCCAAGCAGAGAGATATTTCTTTAAAGGGTCCAGAGGAAAATTTTTACACCTTTTAAAGTTGAAGATCAAGATGCTATTGCATGAGAAGAACATCGTGAAGATACAGTAGTTGGTCAGATTGAAAATCTAATGTTCAAGAATTTAGACAGCGACAGCGACACAGAGGTTGGACATATGTGTAGTGGGAGAACCTTCAGAGAAGTTCCTCTGGTGAACTTGTTTGAGCAGAATCATGAACCACTAGCATAGGACAAAGGATTCTACAGTGGAGAAGAAGAAGAGTTACCGAACGAGGAGCATTCAGAATCTTCTCAGGCAGAGGAAAGGAAGACTGAAGAACCTCACCAAGAAGAATCAGAAACTTCAGGAACTACGTCGACTGTTGAAGTAAGTACTATTACTCCTCCTATTGTTTTATCATCATTAAGAAACTAGAGTCGTCAGAGTTATCAGAGCACTTAGAGAACTGTTACAAGTAGTTCAGTACATACTTAGTCAGGAAACCTAGGAAGATCTATGTCAAATGAGATGAGGTTACCCACCTTTAGGGGAGATGGATCTGAAGATCTTGATCAGCATTGGTTCTTATGCAAATTTGTATGGAGTATTAAGCAAGTCAATGACGAAGCAGTTAAGAGAGATCAGTTTAGTACTACCCTAAGAGACCGTGCACTGAGTTGGTACATGAAATTCATCCAAGGAGTTGCACATCTGAAACCACTGAATGTCATTAAGACTGCGTTGATTGTCGAATTCAAGAAACCTAAGTCAAAATCACGGTGCATTATAGACCTAAGAGAAATCAAGTAGAAAGTAGTTGAACCTGTTTGGGAGTTCGATCAGAGGTTTAAAACCTTAACAGGTCGGTTGAGTTTTCAGATCCCAGACGAGCAGAACAAGGAATGGTTCATTGTTGCCCTCCTACCACACATCAGAGTCCTTCTAATGCAACAGAAGGTTGCTTCGTGGACCGAGGCGTTGGAGATCACCATGAAACTAGAATCAACCCCTATGGGAGAATCCAGCTCATGTATGAGTCAAATTTTGAGTCAGCTAACTAGCTTATCTCTACAGGTTGAAGATATTAAGAAAGACAAAGGAAAAGATAAAAGAGAGGAAATTTGGTGTATCAGATGCAAGTCAGAAGGTCATGATAAGGAGCAATGTCCCCTATTCCATGAATACTTGGTCTCTGGAGCTCTGAGCCCTTTGAAGCAAGTTAATCTACTTTGGTCTAAGGTATGTAGAAATAGACATCACCCTGGCGAATGCTATTACATGCAAAAATATGTTCAAACACCTACAAATATTTACTGCACATTCTGTAAATTTGCAGGGCACGATGAGAAGGATTGTAGGGATTATTATCTATTGCATGAAAGGTCAAGAGATACATATAGGATTCAAGGAGAGATGCAGCAAGAGGGAAATACTACGCAGTTTAATTCCCCGGGAAGAGGAAACTTCAACCCTCGCGGTGGATTCAGAGGAAGATGACGAGGAGGAGGCATGGGTCGAGGTCGAGGTCAAATCATTTGTTATAACTGTGCATAACTAGGTCACTTGGCAAGGGACTATAAGAACCTTTGTATCACTTGCAGTTACTGCAACTCATTTGAACATGTCATAGAAGATTGCCCCGCGTTGGTAGCCAAACTTTAAGAGAGACGAGGAGGAAACCAACAAGTACAACTAATCTTAGCAGAACCTCATGGAGTGGATCCCAGAGTCATTGTTATCACTAGAGGAGGCACTTCTATAGGATAAGATAGAGTGACCCCAGGAAATACTACAGAAGAATCAAGGGTCAGAAGAGCTGCAGAAAAGGCACAAGAGTTTGATCCAAGGAAAGAGAAACATACATTTGAAGAGGCAAGAAAATAATTTGAAAGAGATCAGGCTTCTTCATCAAAGACACAACCCGAAGTAAGAGAATGTGGAATGCCTCTGGCATTTGATTAGTCTGCTTCGCCCAGAGAAGGAAAAGAGGTAAGCAATCTTATGGAATTCTTATGCACTCGCATTAATTTGATAAAGGATGAAAGAGTTGTACAAGAACTACAAAATTTGATCAGATAGTATGAGCTAGGGAAGATAGATCCCTTACTGAATAGAGAAGTACATCAAGTATCCAAAAAGAGAAGGACAAATAAGGAACTACACCTGAATGCTCAGATTGGAGATTATGATATAGGTTATGTGGTCCTCGACTTAGGGTGGGAAGTAAATGTCATAACGAAGCAGACCTGGGCACTGATGGGAAAACCTAAGTTGATTTATTCCCCTATCAGGCTTAGGATGGCTAATCAGCAAGTAGTAAGCCCCTTTGGAAGGTTGGATCATGTCTCTGTGGACAACGACGGGGTCAGAACGTTTGTAGACTTCGAAGTAATTGAGATAGTTGATGATAGTTGTCCTTATCTCGCGTTGTTAGGAATTGATTGGGCTTTCAATAATTCTACTGTGGTTGACTTAAAGAAAATAAGAATGACATTTGAAGGTGATGGCCTTAGGGTCATTGCACCTCTAGATCCTGATGAAGTTCGTAGATACGCAGAGCCCATCAGAGAAGAAGATCGTGCATATGAGTTAGAGAATATATACAAATTGATAGCAAGACAACATAATTACATTAATCCTACAAGAGATAGCAATTTACGCTGGAGAAGTGACATCGCATGTTCATCAGATTTGGAACAAGCACTGGATAACTAACAAAACAAAATGTATGAAGTTTCTGCACGGAGATGTGCTAGATTGACCAGTGAAGTTCGTTGGATTGGCACAACAGTCAGTAATTTTCCCACATTTGATGGTTTAAATAATTTAGAAACATTCTTATCGGAATTTGAAGAAATTATACCAGTACAACAGAGACTGTAGGCACTGGATGAGGCTTTTAAAGCAACGCCATCAAGATGGTGGAGGACACACAAGAAGAATATTGCGGACTAGGTGCAATGTCGCACTTTGATGACAGTGCGGTTCTCAGATCAAGTAGAAGGGTGCGAAGTTAGATACACAGGTGAAAGTTGTCCGAAGGACCATGTGCGAAGTTGTAAGGAATCCTGGACCAGCATTCCTCAAGAGAAGTGGATGCATAAATTCATTAACACTCTGGACACAATGCTTATCAATTGGTATCTTCAAGCGGAACTACGCCTCACCACTACAGATTGGCAAGGTATGACTCAGAATTTTGTAGCTACATTTTTATTTGAAAGTCAGTACCCGATGGTAGATCAATCTTTACAAGTTTTCAGACAAAAAGTATTTGAGGAGAAACCTAAACTCCCTATTGAGCAACATGAGGATGAATGGACTGCACCTCTTCAGAAATTGCAAGGATGTTACAATATTAATGTCGATGAAGATGATGATCCTAGGAATGTGAACATCACAGAAACATAAGGATAGAGAGACATAGAAAGACCAGGCATCGAACTACCTTTTATTGGACAGCCAATTAAAATCAAGAAAGTTAATATTGGGATAGAGCAAGCACCTAAGCTCACAAATGTTGGAGATTATTTGTATGATGCCACTATTGATAAGATCGTAGAATTACTGCATGAATATCAGGACTTGTTTCCAACCAAATTCATTGACATGAAGGGCATTAAAGGGCCCATGGGAGAAATGAAGATCCCCTTGAAACCAAATGCAAGGCCAGACAAGCAGAGACCCTGCAGACTGAATCCCAAATATAAGAAGAAAGTCAAGATTGAATTAGACAGAATGTTGGAAACATGAATCATAGAACCTATTGAAGAATCAGAATGGAATAGCCCTATGGTGGTTCAAGATAAGAAGACAAGAGAGATCAGAATCTGTGTAGACTTGAGGAAACTAAACGATGCATGTTTACATGATCCATTCCCTACACCGTTTACTGACGAAGTGTTAGATAATGTGGGAGGACAACAAGTTTACTCCTTCACAAATGAATTTTCAAGTTATCACCAGATCATGATTGCCAAGGAAGACCGCCATAAGACCACATTTGCAACAGAATAGGGATCCTACCAATACACAGTGATGCCTTTTAGATTGAAGGATGCACCAACCATCTTTTCTAGCGTGGTGGCCGAAGCATTCAAGGAATTTCTACATAAATTTCTAGAAGCATATTTTGATGATTGGATTGTTTTTAGCTTATTGCAAAATCATATTGAATGTTTAAGACTAATTTTGGATAAGTGCAGGCAATGTCAGATTTCCCTGAACCTAAAGAAATGCATTTTCTTTTCACCCTTTGGAGTGCTTCTAGGCCATATTGTGTGTAAGCAGGGGTTGCTAGTAGATCCGTCCAAGATTGTCATCATTGTTGATCTACCCCCTCCTACTTCAGTAAGACAGTTGTGCACTGCGCTGGGACATATTGGATACTACAGGAAGTTCATCAAGGGTTATGCACAGATAAAAACACCCATGGAGAATATTTTGAAGAAAGATTGTTAGTTTCAATGGACAGAAGAATGTCAGTAGAGCTTCGACACACTGAAACAGAAAATGGTTACTGCGCCTATTCTGGTTTTTCTAGATTGGAGTAAGGAATTTCATGTGCATGTTGATGCATCCTCTATTGCATTAGGAGCAGTGCTAGCACAACCAGGAGCAGGAGATATTGACCATCTATTAGTCTTTGCTAGCAGGAAGCTCTCAACAACTGAGATGAATTACACTAGCATTGAAAGAGAAGGAATAGCCATGGTGTATGCGATGCAGAAGTTTCATCACTACTTGTTGGGAGGACACTTTAAGATGTTCATTGATCACTATGCGCTGAAATACCTAGTCAATACGTCAATGTTGGGGGGAAAGATATGCATATGGCTCCTCTTATTCCAAGAATATGATTTTGAGATAGTGGTCAAGCCAGGGAGAATGAACAAGGGACCTGACCACTTGTCCAGGTTAGAACATGGAGAGGAACCTACTAGTTTGGAGGATACACTACCAAATGCACAGTTGCTGGCCATCAGAAAGGTTGATGACCACTTCACCGAGATATTTCATTTCCTATCTACATGAATGGAACCTCACGAATATACAGTCATTCAAAAGAAACAACTGGTAGTTCGTGCTGTAGATTTTTCACTTATAGCTGGACAACTATATAAGATGAGACCTGATGAGATCTTGAGGAGATGTGTTATTGTGACAGAAAGACCATTGATTCTGGCAGAAGCACATGAAGGCATCGCAGGAGGACACTATGCAGGAAAAACAACAACACAAAAGGTTCTTAGAGCTGGCCTCTGGTGGCCCACTTTACATAGAGACGCTAAGGAACACTACAGAGCTTGTGATGTATGCCAAAGAGTTGGGAAACCGTCCAGAAGAGATGATATGCCTTTAGCCCCTTCGTAGACCTTATAGGAATTTGAGAAATGGGCCATTGATTTCATGGGAGCTATCAACCCACCAGAAAAATGCACAAGAGCTCGATACATAATCACGGCGATGAAGTATTTGACCAGATGGGCAGAAGCAAGAGCAGTTAAGGACTGTAGTGCAGCTACAGCTGCGTGATTCATATTTGATGATATCATAACTAGGTTTGGATGCTCGAATATCCTTATGAGCGATCAAGGTACACATTTTATTAATAAGACTATAGAAGCCTTGACTCGGGAATTTGAAGTTCATCACCAGAAGAGCACTCTGTACCACCCTCAAGCGAATGGTACAGTCGAAGCTTTCAACAAGATCTTGGAGACAACGCTGATGAAGATTTTCAGTGTGAACAAAGATGATTGGGATTTGCGAGTACCAACAATGTTATGGGCTTATAAAACTACTTGAAAGAAGCTGACAATGCAGACTCCTTTCAAATTGGTTTATGGTCTAGAAGCAATAGTACCTATGGAATATTTAGTTCCTAGCCTAAGAATTGCAACATTTACAGATATGGATGACACTGGCGTTGTGCAAAACAGACTTGCACAGTTGGTAGAACTAGAGGAAGACATATTTATTGTAGGATTCCATCAGCAGGTACAGAAGGAACGAGAGAAGGCTTACCATGATAGACACATCAAGAAGAAAGCCTTTAAGCAAGGAGATCTGGTATTGGTTTATGACAACAAGTTCATGAAGCATATAGGGAAGTTCAAAACACATTGGTTGGGGCCATATGAGGTGGCATATGTTACAGAAGGAGGATTTGTGTAATTGAAGACTTTGAATGGAGAATGGAAGGAAGGTTTGGTGAATGGGAGGAGGTTGAAATTGTACTATGACAAACAACTACCTCACAGCTCTCAGTAAAAGCATAAGAAGAAGGGTCTAGGTACCAGGTGCAGTTGAAACTGGGTACCATACACAGAAAAGACAGTATGCACATAGTGAGGAGAAACTGAGCAGAAATCACAAGTTGCGTTGTGTAGTTTGAAGTCGAAGTGAAACGGAAGGTTCAGATCTACAGTGCCTTTGGATGAGTCACAGGAGAGTGTTGGGGGCTTGTTGGGCCTGGGGTATGGATTAACAAAGAAATCGAAGAAAAAGTAAAAGAAAAGATGAAGTGTGAACTGCGCGGAAGGCACATTGACTGAGATTGGGTTGAAGTAGTCAAAGAAGTAGAAAAGACGGAGCGAAGTAAGGGAAAACAATTCGTTGGACAAGAAGATCGAGGAGAACAGATCAACAAGGAAGATGGATCGTGGACAACTCAACAAGCGAAAAAAGCCACCAATAGATGCTTTAGTGCACCTCGCGGGAAAGATGGAAAGACAAGCTCGTGAAGCCCGAAAAATGTGGGTCAAAGTGGATCTAGGGTTTTAGACACCTACGGTTTTGGTATTTAGGGTTTTGACACCTAGGTTTCGACCTAAGGATTTTTGAGAGTTATTGTAATGTATAAATAAGAACCTAGATGAGAGAAGAGGGGTTGGTGTGGAATGTTGTTTATTTGATTGTTATTGTTGGTAGAGTGATTAGTCCTATGAGAGAGAGAAGTGTTATGTGTGAGGGCACTCTGGTATTGTAAGATCTTCAGCTGGGTGCGAAGATCAACCCTGCAGCTGGGTGCGCAGGNGAGAAAGAGAGAGAGAGAGAAGGAGAGAAAGAGATCTGCAAGCTAAGAGCGCAAATAGAACTATATGTTTTCCTATAATATCAAGAAACACAGTTTTGTGGACGTAGCCCTAGGGAGAGGGTGAACCACGTATATCTTGTTGTTCTGTGTGATTGATGTTATGTTCTTTTGCCTTCTAATTATTCTGTTATTGCATTGTTGTGTTAGATTTGAGATATAACTGTGTAAAGTAGGTTTAAGTTGGTAAATGATATCTAGCTGATGTGTTGCTATCGTTTTGGATCCACTTTGTATTTCCTTTGGTTGTAGACTCCTGTGTCCTGCAACACCCTATTGATACTTCGGGTGAGACTGCATCTGCTTCACAGGTATTGCCAAAAGGGCCAATAGTTAAGGATTGTTGGTGCGTTGTTAGAGTTGAACCCTGGGTCTGTCCCTGTGTCCCAACATGCCTTTTATTTTTATCATCTTTTATCTTATCATAAAATTCTTTGATGTAACCTTAAAACTAAGTAGTAGCTCCACTCTCCTCTCTTTCCTTTTATTGATGTGTGTATTTGGATAGGTTTTTATCCATCTCTAATACTACTTATAATAACATGAATGCATTCATATATTATAACAAGTGTTGCATGGAAACATAGTCCCTACCAGGTTGGAATTGGAACAAATACGACCGAGTACATACATGGCGGTAGCAAGTTGAAGTACATGTGGTATCCATATTCCCGAATTACTTTTATTTTAAATTTATCAAAAATTATTACAAAGGTTCCTAGTATCTAAGTTTGATAGTACATGAAAGATTTATACAATAGTAATACATTTAAAAGGTTTGTGGACACAAAAAATTTAGCATACAATAGAATAGTAGTAACGTATGTTACATAGGTTTGTGGACAAAAACACAAAAAAATTAGCATTCTCGAATTAGTTTTCTTTAAAACAAGGGCTTCTGGACACAAAAGAAATTGAAATTTATCAAATTATAGGTTCCTGAACACCAAAAATAGTACATACCAAATATGTACTTTTATAAAGTACATATTTACTTTTATACATACCAAATATGTACTTTTATAAAGTATGGGCATGATATTTTATATAGCATGCACGGAGCCCTCATTCCATACTGAGCCAGTTTTTGGATCACGGGTTCTCGGGCTGGCGAGCTCAAAATTGGGTCTCTGTTGTTCTGTTACCTACAAATAGCACCCAAAGTTCCGCGATATACAAATTGAGAAGTAGACTTGCGTACTATTTGAATTTTAAGGGCCTCGTGTTGATGTAATAGGACAATTGGACTTGGCCATTGAAATTGCAGCGCAGATGTGGCAAGCAGTATGAAGGATAGGTGGTAAGGATGCAAGAAATGACATACTCTCTATATGTGTGAGTAGAAAAAAAGTTTTGAACACAATTTTATGAGATTTATATAAAAAAATAAAAAAGCGTGTTACCTATTCCTGGAAATATATATATATATATATATATATATATATATATATGTGTGTGTGTGTGTGTGTGTG
>JASDQU011245208.1:37852-49804 GCA_032191745.1 Picea mariana
AAGCTATACATATATGCTTTGAAACATAGAAATATGACTTTGCAATATGTTCGATGTATATCTCATAATTCAAGTGCAATACCAATTGTATCATGATCAGACCAATATGTGTCTAAGATAAACATATTGTATTGAGGAATGGGCACATTCGACCACACATGGTCAATAAGTGTGTTTTGCAGATGGCTTGTGTTGTTCAAAAGAAAGCGGAGATTGTATTTGCACATGTAGTTTTCCAATTCTTTTGTTCTACCATTATTTTGTAGCATGTCAATATTGAAGTCTCCTACAATCACAATGGGTCCATTTAGATGGAAATGACCCAATGCATTAGAAATAACATCTACTATGTTGGAGAATGTTGCATGGGGAGCAGCATACAGATTCAATATTGCAACTTCTGTTTCATGGAAAAAAAAAATTGCAAGCACCACCTCAACATTCTTTTCTTCGATATGTATATGGTCCAAAATTGGTACATGTTTTTTCACCAATATCATCACCCCATCTATAATGTAACTTGATATGCAATTGTGATTTGGGAATTGTTTGTTCTGCATGCATAATGCCATGTATGTTTCCTGCAAACACAGAATATCGGATTGCATTGTATCATAGTCATTGAGTATAGCATCCATGTGTGCATTTAAGTTGCGTGTGTTAAGCAAGAGAATTGATACATATGAATTTGTTTGTATGGATTGGTAATCATAGTGCAGTTGCCATTTTGCAGTGGTCTTGAGTCGTTCCATTTCAATATCAACTTTCCATTTGACTTTGAAGTTATCTTTTGTAAGAGGACTTAGTAAATACAAGGAGTCTATGCTTCTGACACGGGGCAATGTTGTGTATTCAAGTCCATGTATCCGAATTCCAACAGGCTGAAATGCAACATTATCAAGTGTCAGTCCTTGCGATTTGTGGACTGTACGTGCACATGCAAGTTTAATCGGAAACTGTTTTCGAATCTTCAATCGACATGTCTTTGTTGATGTCGATACTGGCTTTGATATTCGAAAAATAGGTGTCCAATCGATTCCAGTGTTTGAATTATATAGATAAGCCAACTTGCTTGCTTGTCGCTTGCCTATATGTAGTTCATGGAACTTAATCGAAATGACATCAAGCTTTTTGTTTTTGTATAGCCTCTGAGTATTCCATCTACACCATTGACCAAGCCACCTGTGAATCATAGTTACAAGCCTATATTTTAACCAACATTTCTAATTTGAGGACAAGCTGCAAAGGCAAAGTGGTTGTATGTTCATGACGTGGCACATTTCCATGGTTGTCTTATTCCAGGTCAATTGAATTGACGATGATATCATCGCCATACATGAGCGATAGCATGTGGCTATTATGCATTGCAACATCCTTATTTGTGCAGAACATGTAAGGGAATGTTGGGTCTATTGGTGCAGGCCACAATCACCTCGAATTGATATATGTTAAGTCATCATATGTTTGGTTGTTTGTCCACATTCTATTCAGAATTGCAATGAATGTTTCATCTGTCTGGCGCATTGTAGTATGCAATTCAAAGAATTTAATATTGTCTCTCTAGAAGTCATGCGTCTCTGTTTCCATGTTAACAGTAGGTTGTTCAAATATCAAAGAATCTTGGATGGGCTGTGCTTGGTAAAGATCTCCACAGAATATCATGTCAATGTTTCCAAAGTATTTCGTGTGCACATGTTTTATGGTTCTTAGTCGGTTGTCAATGGAATACAAGAACTGACTTCCAATCAAAGATGCTTCATCTATAAAGACAAGTTGGAGTTCCTCATAAAGCTTAGACAATGTATCCAACATTTCCTTGCTAAGTGGAAGAAACTGTGACTTGTTAAAAGGCATTAAAAATGCAGAGTGGACTATTGTTCCACTTGCATTATATGCAACTTTTCCTGTATATGCAACTATTAGTCCCTTTGGTTTCATAGGATCAGAGGAATTGTTTGAATCATAGATTTGTATAAGCATTTGGAACAGTGCTTTCGCTCTGAATGTCTTGCATGTTCCTGCTCCACCTGTAAGGAACAAGTGCACAGGAGTGTCCATGTTCAAATGCTTTTTAAGAGCAACGTCCTTTATAATTGTTTGTTGTTCTCGATTCAACAGACGTCTTATTATGTGGTATTTATTATTTTCAATTAGGAAAGGATGTTTTGTGACTTGAAAACCAAGATTGATACGTTTTTCACTTCCATTTGTTGGAGGACGAGGCAAATGCGCTTGTAAGTCATAGGACTCGCAAGGAGTTCTGGTTGTTTTTCAGTTTGTGAATGTCTCATCAGGATTGTCAGGGTTTTCTAGCTCATTAACTGCAATTTCTAGATCACCCCACATTGGATTAACATTGTAGGTAAATCTATCTTCATTGATGTGCAATATAATCTCAGAGGCAACATACGCAGTCTCCCATGTAGAGAAGTTATGTTTTAATGTCTCTTCATTTTCATCGAACGGAACGTACAACAATAGTTTTTCTCTACAATAGTTTTCATAGTCAGAATGTTTATTGTATTTGACAAACCGTATCACAGAGGGTTTTTTTCTTTTTGATATGGGTGCACCATTTTTTTTGTAATGCGATATGAATTCTGCTAAGCAGATATGCCTAATAGGAGATGGACGCTGGAGGTAATAATCAACAATAGAGCGACATAGCACATCTTCTGAATTGTTAGGCTCTTGTTCTAGCAAAACTGGTGGTTTAAGCACAAATGTGCGTTTCTCAAGTGGAGATGTGTTTATGAAGACACATTTTCTTGAACTACAAGTGAGGGGCAGGGAAAGTGCAATGTGAACTGCTTGCTGAGCAGACATTTGTTGAAGATTAAACAATGTATTGCCAAGTGTGTGTATCATTTGTATGGCATCAATATGACTTCTTTCATGTTCTTTGTGTATTTTTCTGAATGCACTTGTCATATATGTGTCAACCTTTGTCATATACGAGGTACAGTACGATGTTGCAGCATATGCATTGAGCACGTATTGGGCATCTGTATTTGTTTTCCACATAACTGGCATGTCCTTGGAGAAACTGTTGTTCCAAATATGGGAAAGTTTTCATTTAAAGAAAATTGTTGGTTGTTTAAGCGTACATTGTATGGCTTGGATGTACTCATCTTCTGATAGATTTAGCTCTGTCAAGAAGGTATCGAAGATCATCAGCTCATCAAATTCTCCTTGTCTAGAAATGCAAACAAGGATTTAGATTTCTCAACAACAACATTGTCCTCTAAACTAAGTGGCTCTATGATTCTTGTAGCTCTCATTGGCGGCACGGGAAAGTTGTATCTGCAATGCGAGTTTTTTCATTTTCTACAACTTCTTGTATGGTAATGTCTATGAACTTTTGAAAGTTCTGGATTCAAATGATCTACGTTGCATGTTATGTATTTATCCACAAATTGTTCGTTCTCTGAATTGTTGCCAGCTCAATAGACTGGTGTACCCTCTATCCACAATAGTGCGTGGTCATGTTCATTTCCTTTATTTTGGAATTCAGTCACAAAAAAGTAGTCCGATATTTTTCTGAAAAACGTTTCATCATGGCATATCAATTGTCTCAAAGCATTTATTCTATGTCTATAGTAGCGAGTACATGTCACTGGGTCTTTTCTTATGAGGTAGTCAATGCCATGATTTTCCAATGTATCGGTTTGTTTTTTACATTTCCTGTTCCTATGCAAATCAGAAACGACAGCTACCAATGGATCCCAGCAATGCTCTGCACTTGTAAATGTGATGAAAAATGTTGGCGGGCCCAATTGTCGGATAATTTCAAAAATAGTTTTTTTGTTTTGCTGCAAATAGTTAGGAGAGGTACGAATGTTTTTTAAATCTATGTATCCAATATCAGATTTCAGAATTTTTTCTAGGTTTACTTTGTACTTGACATCCTTGGCCAACAACTTTCTTCCTTATAACTGGCCTTTTCTTATTCGGACCCACATGCAAGAGTGAACTTGCTCTATTATTATGCGCATTGTTTTGAAATTTTTTTTTTTTATGTGACAGGAGAAGTCACCGCTTGAATGTAGCATCTCCCATCGGACTATTTTATGATAACTGAATCGTTCTGTAATGTCAGTGGCATGCGGATCTCCATATAATAGTGTTGGAAAGTTCATTTCCTCAGCGAATTTGTTCTTGAATATTCCAAGTGGACGTTGCCCCTCAGCAGGTGCAATTTCGACAATCTTGTCTTGCAAGTCACGAATGCACTGTGAATCAATGAATACATGCACCAATGTCTCAGCATGTGTTTCATTCTCCAATTCATCACTTGTATCAAATTCACTAGCATTTTTTAGAGTCTCTGCAGAGTTGGCATCCTCTTCTGCAAGAACATTGTTCCAGTTGTCATTTATACAAATGTTTTGTGCTTTGTACAGGGCCTTGGAACATAATTCCTTTAATTCTTTCATAACAACATGCACACACACTTTGCCTGTCTGATAGGCATTTTTGTATTGCAAACATCTCTTCAGAGCCACAACAATTGTCATTGTATCGCTAATGAATTATGGAAAGGCATTTTGCACAACATCTAGCTGAACAGGGACATTAATAATTGATCCTGTTAAGCTCATATGGGGTCATTTATAGCCCCAAGGCCCGATTTGTGCAAATGCAATTCACAGAGACACAAGTCTCTCCTCAAGTTTTGTAAGTGCACTTACATCTGGTAATGGTGTATTACATCGTATTTGGTCAGGGGTTGCAAATTGTGGCAGTTTTCCATTTTCAAGCGACCGTTTGCATGGAAGACAAATTTTACCACTGTAAAATGGTTTATCGTGCGCTGTCAAGCGAAGGTATTATGCTTGCAAATCAGGCGTGAAAGACTTATTGTTTTTTGAGAAATTCAATTGTTCACAAATTGCACATGCAATGGAAGGAGTGTCTTTAATTTGTTTCATGTAGGTTTGTCTTGCATTTTTCTTTCACAGGGAAGTATGAGTAGAAAGTCTTTGCTGTTTTTCATTGGTAGTAGTGCATGGTGCTGCTTCTAGCCCATGAAATGTGATAGTTGCATGACCATTCTGGGATATGCGATCGTACCTGTTTCTGTTGTGTTGTGCACAGACAAATTTCTTTAGATTGTGATATGTGAGTTTCGCTCTAAAAGGAAGCGTAGCAATGCATTTTTTTCTCTCATGCATGCCCTTTTTCAAGTTGCGGTAACTTAATCTACGTTTCTTGTCCAAGGGCACGATGACCTGATGGAAACTGGGATGAATTTCACTCTGATTCAGGTTGCAATAACCTAGTCTACGTTTTTTGTTTACGGCCTGTATGCCCTCATCACAACTGAGACAAATTTTACACATAACTTTTTTCAAGTTGTGATAACTTACTCTACATTTTTTGTTTAAGCCCTGTATGGCCTCATCACAACTGTGATGAATTTCACGCATGGATTTTTTGTTCAAGCCCTATATGGCCATATCACAACCGAGAGGAGTTTCATTCTCACTAAAAATCATGGCACGGGTATGCAGATTCGATGCGGTTTGGGTGGCATGGACATTGAACCCTGAACCACTGATATGTCCAAGCAAAGGTTGATAATGGATATGTGTTGTATCTATTTTCAACGAGAGGATGTCAATTGTTCGATTGTAATTTGAATCGATAGACCAGGAATGGACAGTGCCATCTGGCAAGGCCGACCAGACAAGGATATTTACTCTAAATATGATAGACAACCATTGCAAACAGAATCTGCAACCCTCCACATTCCCTATTTCATATGGCAGCATCATGTTTACAAGGTATTCTTGCCAACTTCCAATTGCCGACATATTTTATAGGAGATATGGCGAAAGGTGCTAATGCAAGCACCTAAAAGCTTGTTGGTTGCCCCCTATTATTGCATTGCAAAATGACTGTACAATGTAAAGCCGCAATGACTGCACATCGAACTCCGTGCTACCAAACAAAAAATTACATTGAACATACTATCTCCACAGCTAGACACAACAGTTGTTGCTAGTTGTAAACCATGGCAGTCTATGCGATGCATAATCAGTTTCCACTGTGATTCAAGATCTTTGCAAATGAGGGACAAGTAAATATGAGCTCCTTCAACATTGTGTATGGACATTTTTCTGTACAGTAGTGGTTCATAATGACCACTGACAGCATTTGCATCATGGAACAAGATGCAATATGGATTGTCAGATGCAGTTTTGTTGAATAGTACATATCTTGTTTTTCTTGTCAATGACCATATTCCAATTGATATATTGAGCCATTTAGACAACCACCGTATACAAAATGTATCTCCCCAAAGTCCCCTCTCATGTGTAGGCAGAATTGGAGATGTAGACAACCGCATCTTTGAAAAATACATAGCGACATCATGTATTCCATGCAACTGCCGAAGAAAATAAGATTCCAGTTCATATTCATACAACTCCAATGCCTCAATGTCCCCATTTTTTAAACAACCCAATAAATAATCTATCAATCCATTGCGCAGGTCGGTCGAGGAATAATGGAAATGCAGTAGAACTTGAAATGCATCGAAAAGACAATCCCCTACAGTATACGAGAATGCATCCAATCTAAAAAGGCATTGCTATGCAAAAACTCATCAATGTTGCCATGTATAATGGAGTGTGTATATATTTCATACGACTCAACATCTATTACTTCTTTCATCTTTTGAACTGTGATTTTGAAGCTGTTTGTTAGATACTTTTAGTTTGCATGAAAACAGAGAAAAGGGGAAAAAAGAATAAAAGTAGGGAAAAAAAAAGGAAAGCAAAATAGGAAAACTACAAGTGCAGAACTAGGTACCAATCCCCGTATGTTTCTTTCAACTTTCTTCTTGTCAACTTCAATCCCCCCTACTCCCCATAGCAAGTGATAAGAAAACAAACCCACACTGGAAAGTGAACCAAACAAAAGAAACAACGCAAATAAATAACACCATGAGTTCACCCAGCAGAAAGACCGATTTGAACCTATTCATGGCGTGCATCCTACAAGTTTCTTAGAGCCAGAAAAAGTCGTGCAAAATAGAAAGGACAGGACAAAGGAAACAACTGGATGCAGTTTTTCGACCCACAAAATAAAAGCATTCCCTGCATCTACACCCCGACGGATGGTTCTCTCTTGTGATAGCTCCGAACTACTTTTCGAAAACCTCTCTGCATTGCAATTTTCGAAATATATATGGATGTGGAAGCTGACATACGAAGACGCGTGGTTTCCAGGAACATAAACAACAAAATTTCGAGGCAGGGACTCCCACCATTGAAAAATAGCAATGAAATGATGGCACATAAACTTACCCGTCAATGAGGGATGGCAAGAACTCAGCCCCAAAGACTGCAAACCGCAACAACATGTCCAACAACTTGCAAAGTTGAAGAGAAACAAACTAGTGAACATCCACGAAGAGGTCCAACTACAACTGCAGGACTTCAACTTTGCAAAGTTGAATCAAATAAGAACAAGAATCATGGAATGAACTAACAAACAAGCATCGAGCATTGAACCAGTGATGCCGGTGGAGAACAATTCAACACAATTTCACTGCAAACAACACCATAAAAAAAATGGAACGAAACTGTATTGCAACGCATTTGTACAATAAACATTTAAGACTACTAGACCTGTTAGGTAAACACTTAAGACTGTTAGAACCGTCCAAGGGTGTAGCCCTGTGCAAACATTTATGAAAAAATGCGTGGTAGGCCTGTTCTCTTGAAGCACGCAAGAATAAAGCAAAAATCACACATAGTAATATGCTAGAGAATGTATTCTAGCTAGCAGAAAATGCTAAAGCAAACATTTGAACTAATGCTAGTATTAATCCACCTTCGACCAATGCATAAGAAAATATATGATTCAAAAAGACCATATACTATCAAATACTTTGGATATGCCAACATATATAATATTGGGAATAGCGAAGCTGACAATAAGACCTCCATTCCGTTGTCCAATCAGATAATCCCTCTATGCCTACGGAAGCGACTAATAAAAATACCATATAAATCATTTTAGAGGTGAGAGTTTAATATCCCCTTTCTTCAAATTTCAATATTTAATACTCATTATCAAATAATTTCATTGCCAGACATTAAAGTCACAAAAATTCCCAACATGTTCTACAGCTGTGTATCTTGATTCTTGACCTAAGTCCCATGTTTCTCGTATGTTTTCCCATTTGCCTTTTAATATTAGCTTTTGTGTTTTCCACCATAAACTTTGTCTTAGACATGTTTAAGGTTCATTTATTATCCATATAAAATTGATTTAACTTTAATAACTCCCTAAAAATGTGTTATTAAAAAGCTCATGTTAGCCCTAACTTGAGAGGCGGGCGCTGAAAGATTATTCATATCCCCTGGTTTGATTCTCGATTGCCCTTTCAAGGTTTGTGTGACTATTGAGTGTTAATTACGCCGAAAGACGTACACCTATTGATAATGGGCATAATTAATGATCTTTTAACCTTATTTAACCTTAAACCCTAATTTGATCGCTATGCATTGAAGATGCTGGCATATATTTAGTCGTCCTCCAAAATCAAAGGGTCAGATTTATTGTTCATAACTTTCTTGCATTTATCAAGACATCAGTTAACATGTTTACTTTTTAACATTTACCTAATCACATTAAAAAATCACTGTAAAGATATGTAATTGCCACGTTTAAATGATTAAATAAGATTCCAAGCGTTTCATATTACCACTGACAAATTACAAATTACCACAGACGTTTTATGGCACAAGTTCTTAGCCGACCTTTCGACGTTATCAGCCGCGAGTTAGCGGCTGTACTAGTTTTACTTAGTTCAGCCGTATACCAAACGAAGTTGAATCTTCCTTGTTCGCACACATAACAAATTCCACACGCCGCGATATTTTGGACTCTGAGCCGATGAAATTCCTGCGGCTGAGTTCTGCCTGCCATTATCAAGCCGATCGTGAAGCGGCGAGCAATATCCATCCTCTTACGCAGCATTGAATGCTGCGGGGTGGGGTATAGGTTGCAATTCAAATTTGATGATCTATAGTTCCACTAGCCGCGCTGCGTAGCCGGTGGATATTGGTCGAAATCATGAACCCCATTGCCGATGGAATTCCTGTGCTGAGTTCTGCCTGCCCCACATTCACCTGTCATTATCAGTCCATCGTTCACCTGCCATCATAAAGCGGCGAGCAATATCTAACCTGCTACGCAGTAGCATTGAATGCTGCGGGGCGAGGTAGAGTATAGGTCGCAATTCAAATCCCACCCAACCGCCGCGCTACGTAGCAGAGTGGATATTGGCCGCGATCACTCAGACAAGTGAAGAATAAATATAAACGCGAATTTAACTTTTAATACATATATTTGGCCGCCTTTCCATTTAATAACAAGAATGTAACATTTAATACAACGTCTATTTGGCCGCCCTTTCCATTTAATTCACTCGCCTGAATTTATGGTTTCAAGGTGCTGCACAGATCTTAAGGATTTTGGTGATAAATCTAGGATCCTGCCTGCCATTAGAAAGATAAACACTACTAATCGGCCATTATTGACGACTGGCTCCAAAGGATTTATTCAGTACATAAAATGACGCGTGGCAAGACATATTTCTGTCTGCGTGTTTAAAATGGAACTTATCTCTAGCCTAAAACGTTCGAGATTCATACAGGGTGAGTTAAAGGTATGCGGCTCTCTACTTCGCTGAAGGTATGTACTTTTGGTTGAAGGATCACTGAGGTTTTTGGAGTTTTCTTGTTTTGCCATACCGTTCATCGTGAAAATTGAAGGTGACGCTAAGTTTCAGCTCTCTACTTCGCTGGAGGAACGTTCTTTTGGTTGAAGGATCAGTGAGGTTTTTGAGTTTTTCTTGTTTTACCATATCCTCCATTGTAAAAATTGAAGGTGACGATAAAATTCTGCGCACTCGAGTACTCTACGTAGCGTGTTAGAGGTGGATCTCCATGTCTCAGCGAGAGTGTCCACGCCCTCATCACAAACGGCGTAACAGAAAGCCCAGGATTCCTTCAAGTAAGAATTCCTCAACCATCTCCCGGTCACATAGAAGCAGCAACACAGACAGTTGTGAATCGTCGACCGGGAGCAATTATGCACCTTCACATCAACTTCGTATTTCTAGCTTTCGAATTCTGTCATCTGCATCAGAAATCGAGAGATGGCTAGAAAATCAGGTTACGATTCCTACAACCCATCTCATTTCTTATCTCAGCTCGCCTGAAGGGCTTCATATACTGAGGCAAATAGCAGATAACCGTACCCTGTCGTCTGATACTGTCATCAAATTAGCCAAACTTGTAACCCAGGATGGTATAAGATGTAGCGTAGAAAAGTATGATACCAATAAAATATACGGAGTTTTTCTGGGGTCGGCTTTTCTTACGCAGATTCAAGCCTATATTGGAGCCATGATCGAGCCAAAGCCCAAGGAGTTATGGCCCTTAGTTCATCTTTTCCAAGAGATGCAGAACCGAACTTCGGATGGATGGAGGTTCCTTCCAGTTGAGACTCTTAGAGAAGCAATCGACGGAATTCCGGAGGATGCTGAAAAGTTTCACCTGTATGAAGAGTTCTTGAAGCTAGTCGAATATCGAAATAAAATGAAAAAACTTCAACAACTTACAAAGTCTGAAGGGCATGGCCAGGTAAGACAATCAATTAGCACCGCCGCTATCAGGCTTAGACCTGCGTTATTGATATTGATACCTTTTGAATTGATGCTAAATTTTTTTTCACATATAGGATTAAGGATAGTTTTGAATTAGAATTGCATTGCATGGCCTGGTCATGCACAGGGATCAAACGTGGAGAGTTTGCCAATTATACCAACTGAAGATGAAATATCTTCGCCTCGCACCGAACGACTTGCTTGCCCATCAACCGAGTATGCCAGACATATAACAGTGTTGATGAATACTTGTCAACGCACTTTCATTTGGTCCGTGAGGATTGCTTCTGTTCATTGAGGCGTGCAATTCAAGACTTTCGCAAGAATCTCGTCCCAGATAATATAAGAAGATACAAGGAAGTAAAATTTATGGGGATTCAATGCGGGGAGCAAGGTCTGGAGCACTGCATCCGTTTCAAATCAACAAAAAATAATCCAGTTGATTGGAGCTCATCGAAACAAATGATGTCTGGCGCACTACTCTGCATTTCCTCTGATGGATTTCGGAGCCTTGCATGGGGAATTATCAAAGAGCGAGACAGCAAAAGCCTTGAAAAGGGAATCGTTGTTTTGCAGTTGCTTCCCAGCAATGAAACCAAGTTCGAGAGTTTAGAAAAGCACAAGTCTTATGAAATGATCGAGTCAACTGCAGCCTACTTTGAAGCCTATGCCCATGTTTTGAAATGCCTTCAACGGCCAGAAATGAAAGAACTTCCCTTCTCGGAGCACTTTCTATCATTACAACCTCAAGTTATGGAGCCCGGTTATTTGAAGCCTATGCCCATGTTTTGAAATGCCTTCAACGGCCAGAAATGAAAGAACTTCCCTTCTCGGAGCACTTTCTATCATTACAACCTCAAGTTATGGAGCCCGGTTATTTGAAGGAAAGGCAAATGAAGGATGCATATAATTTAGAATGTGCATTTCCGGAGATCCAACGTTGTTTGGGCAAAAGCACACTCCATATCTTGCAACAATGGCCACAGTTGAATTCCTCCTTGGATGAAAGTCAGATAGAAGCCGTGGAGCACGGCCTGACAAAGAGACTGGCCATTATTCAGGGGCCTCCTGGAACTGGGAAAACCTACGTCGGGTTAACCATTACAAGGATTCTCCTTTCTAATGTCGACTGCGGTCCTCTTTTAGTGATCTGTTATACCAACCATGCCTTAGATCAGTTCCTGGAATCAATATATGCGGTAGAAAATAATATTGTAAGGCTCGGTGGAAGATCTACAAATGAAATTATGGTGAAGAGTAACTTG
>JASDQU011245209.1:0-13368 GCA_032191745.1 Picea mariana
GATTTTCCTACGTAATTTCCTCCAACTATTCCCTCACGAGCCTCTTCTAAAAACCTAGGCCTTTCATGTTATAGTACACATATTCTCAGGATGTTGTCTGCACACATGTTTTATAAGTGCCCTGCAATTAATTGATAGTCTGCATCTCTTAATACCATATTTTTATTCTATGCAGTGTTGATTCTTGTGGTGTGTTCCATGTACTCAAGTATTGAATGATGTCAGAAAAATATTCCTCAACTACTTGGACTAAAAATAATTGTGCATCAGGGAAGTTGTCCTCTAAACTCATAGGTTCTTCTCCATTGGTAATCCTTGACAGGTGATCAAGTCCTGCATTCAACTTCCCTAGTTTGACTATCACTTCAAATTCAAATTCCTAAAATAATAGTAACCATATACAAATTTTCCCCCACAACACTGACTTATTGACTAGGTATTTGAGGGAAGAATGATTTGTGAACATTTTAAAGTGTTTCCCAAGTAGATAGTGTATGAACTTCTACAGTGCATATACCGTTGCTAAGCCTTATCTTTCTGTATTATTGTAGGTATGCTCCGAATCTAACAATTTTATGCTTGCAAATTCTATAGGATGGTCTAATTCTCATGCTCCTTGTTGCACCGGAATAGCTCCAAGGGCTATCGTTGATGCATATACATGCACATGAAATGTATTTTCCCAATCTGGGAATACTAGTATTGGTGATGTTACCATATTTTCTTTTAGAGTGTCCAAACCTTGCTGACAATCCTCATTCCAATGAAATTTATTATCTTTCCTCAATATTTTATCCATCGGTGCTATGATCTGTGCATACCCTTTTATGAATTTCCTATAGTAGTCTGTGTGTCCTAATTTTTCTCTCAACTAACGTACTGATTTTGTCGGTGGTAAATTGACAATCATTGCAATCTCGGTAGGATCTACTAGGAAGCCTTGTTTGCACACTATATGGCCTAATAATATCCCTAAAGGTGTCCCAAAGATGCACTTATTGATATTTAATGATATATGACATTGCCTACATATTTCGAACATCAACCTTAATACCTCTACATGATATTTCAACAAAATGTATACTGTCGAATCATCTAGATATACTTCTAAAAAATGATGGATGTATTCTTTGAATGCAGCTATGACTACTCTTGGGAATATTGTTTGTGCATTCTTTAGTCCAAAAGGCATGACTATGTACTGGTAGGATTCCTATTCTGTTGTAAAAGTGTTCTTGTAACTATCTTCTGGGGCTATCTTTATCTGATGGTAGACTGAGAATCCATCTGTGAATGAGTATGCTTCCTGGCCTCCTACATTCTCTAATACCTCATCTGTGAAAGGGGTAGGAAAATGGTCATGTGGGAAAGCATCGTTCAATTTCCTAAGATCTACACAGATCCTTATCCCTCCCTGCTTATTTTCATGAACTACCAAAGGGATTACCCATTCACATTCCTCCACTGGTTCTATGATTCTAGCCTCCAACATTCTGTCAATTTCTTCTTTTAATTTTTGCTTATATATTGGGTTCAGTTGATATGGTCATTGTCTGAATGATCTAGCTTCAGGATTGAGAGGTATATTCATATCTCCGAGTTATCCTTCTATGCCTTTCATCTCTATAAATGTTTTTGGGAATAAGTCAGTATATGAGCATCAACTATGTTTTTCTTTCTACTATTTGTTCATCCGAGTAGTCTCTGATGCTAGCCATTTTGGGATTGTCTTTTGTCCTAATATTTACTTTCTTCACCTTGATTGGCACACTAAATACTTATGATTCAAGATATGTAACTTCCACCTCCCTTTCTCCTTCAGTATCTGTAATTTGGATGTTGTGTGGGTCATCTTCATCCGGTGCTTCTTCTTGCACATGGTAGCATGAAAGTAGTTCTTTCACTATTTTTTTTTGTTGTTGTTGATATTTTGTTATAATTTCAACCTTTTTTTCTTGAATGAATATTTCCCCTCTAATTTGTTTTATTTTTTAATCCATGTTCAGGTTCTCATGCTCAAATGAGAAAGCGAGTGTAAAATTTTGTTGTAATATTGTCCATTCTGCAGTGCCTCTGCGCAAATCATGGTCTACATACCAGTTTGTTGGAATTGCTTCCAATGTATGAATAAAATTATGAGGCCATTCTTTTGGTGGTTTCATTCTCCATAACATTATGAACTTCTCCAATTTTTATACTGGTGTTCCCTATCCATCATACCTCTTCAGTTGGTTACTTCCCTATTCTACACCAAATCTGATGTGCAATAATCACTTACATTGGTACCATCCTTTATTGTCTCTTTGTGCACACCCACCATCTTACATGTGTTTCCTTCAGTGATATGTCCAAAGCTAAGAGCCTATAATTTTTCAACACTCATATCTTGTGAGTAATTACTCTAAGTCATTCACCCCATGAAAGTTGGGAGGTTCTCTTATCCTTGTACCTACCCATCTTACTACGCGGTCTATTATTGCACACCTTATTGTGTATACTTGATCTAATATCGGTTTCCAATAATACAACCTTGTATCTGAGTAAAATGTGCATGATGTGCTAGTTCTCCAACTGAGTACCCCATCCGCAGTTGGATTTAGATAATATTCTTCTCACGCAGTGGTTTTGTATAATTGGTTAATTTCCTCTAGGTCTAAACAAGTGGGTTCTGTTAGCACTCTGTAAATCTATTCGGTTGATAGATAGATGATGGAGGTAAATTTTTCAAACAACTTTGAGACCTGAAACTAGCCTTTTGGATCTAGAGAGGGCTCTCTCAGAAGGCGTGGTGTCTACGCAAGATATGGATTTGAAAGCATTGGCTAGATTTAACACCTTTGATATATTGGGTTCTGGTTTTATTGGAACAAGAAGGTAAGACTTGGGCTATAGATTCAATATGAGGAAATGATGTAGAAAAATGACTCAGTGACTGAACTTGAGAGGATAAGGGTATGAGAGTAACATTATTCAGTGTAAAACTGTAATGTGAGGCAGGATAAAAACACAGTAAGTAACTAGGAGCACCATTGTGGATGAATTCGGGGTTAACTTTTAGAAGAATCTTTTTTGTCTAAGTGGCGTGAAGAAGGGGTGTTGCACAAAAAATCAATAGGTTCAAAAATTCATTCCAAAATAGAAAGAGAAGGATAATGAATAAATATGACAAGAAGCACATACGCAAAGAAAGAGGCACAATACATCCAACTGCTACAACTAGAATCTTTTCATCAAGTTATAGGACATTTGCATTAAATTTCGGTCAAAAAACTCAAATTACATACAATAGTTGTCGTCTACCGAATTTTCCAACTAACTTGGATTACATCGAAAATATGAAATATATAAATGAGGGCGCCCCTTGGGATACCGTGTTTTCTAACTACTAACCCTAAAACTAGGAAAACTGGGTAGCATGCATTGGAGAGTGTTCACCTAGCGCTTTCCAAAAATAGATAAGAATCATGTCTATTTACTCATGATTGTTTGCAAATTTTCCATGAGGATGTGATCATTGGTCAAGTCTCAATATGAATACAAGATGTGTCGGTGTATGCCTTTGATCAGGTGTCTAAGTGAATAGGTATCTATCAAGAACTTATTATCTGCTACAATGGCTTTGATTTCTGTCGCGCGCTCATTTGCTAGAGAAATGTGCGCAACAAGTGGATGTTTGATTGTCATGGCCATTATCAAAATGGCAGATTTCTTTGGGGGAACATGTCCTTCCAAACTGCTAATATTTGTCTTATGTTTTTTAGATGCAGAGACAAATACCTGCTAAACTTTTTTTTTCTGCGTGTTGGCAAGAGTGACATGGGATTCCTTCTGGGCCTCTTTGCATTCTCTGGAATGCTTTGTATGCATTTATTCCTCCAGTATTTCTTCTTATTGCAGTTGTACAATGGTGTCTTTCACCCCTTTGAGTTGTCTTTTTATCCATGCCACATTCCCTTCGGGAACCTGAGTCACTTCTGCCTCAACTCCCTATTTTCTTGATAGAGTTCAGCAATAACCATTTTTTCCTACTTCAATTGTTGATATGGATCTTGATCATTCACTCCTATGACAACCATTTTCCTTGTTCTGCTGTTGTCTTCACAACTCGATCCTCCAGCAGTCTCTAGCTGGATGGCATGCATGAGTAGTTCTTCAGCCACCGATCTAGCATGCGACTCTTTTGAAAATAGAGCTTCCACATCTTCCGTGTTCTTCCTCAGCCTACCCCTACTCCAAGGCATTTGTTGTTGAGGAGATGGGGCTTATAATTTCTTCCCTTCCTGTTCAAATCCCTCTTCTTCAGGTTCTATGCATTTTGATATGGTCTTCTCTATGGGTAAAGGAATAACTCCTTTCACATCTGTGTGAATTCCTACATCATGTGAGAATAACTCCCAGTCATTTTGGGGCTTGGACCTTGCAATTATTCCACTCCACGCTCCTTTAATTACGCCCTGAGAGGTCTCCATGGCCCGACCAATGTGTATTCTATGCGCAGTATATCTAGCAGACACATAAGGGGAGAAGTTTTGAACAAACTGGACCGGCAAGAGAAATTGCAAACAGAGTTAGGGCCTGGTTCTACGACTAGAAAGAGTGTTGAGAATATAAGATAACGAGTCGAATAGGAGAAGGAATCATGCTATAGGATAGTGAATTCATGGCAACGATATGTTTCGAGTTCAGTTGTTGGTTTTGAATGGAAAATCCCCACATGTAGGATACATGCGATAAGGTTTGTTGGGCATGCATGATACGAATGCAATGATTTTTCATTCCTTCGAACTTCATGATGAACTGATAATAGATGGTTTACTTTCCGATGCAACTTCCATTAACTACTTGACTCGACCTGGGGCACATAGAGACGAGTTTCTTAACAAGACTTGACTCTTTGGAAAATACATACCTGTACCACTTATGCAATTTCGAGTCTAACATCCCTTCTCGTTTCCAAGGGCCAACTGTCCACTCGCTGACTTTAGCCTCACAGTGTGACATACGTGACTTCACATGTTTGGACCATGGGCCACAACATGACTTAAAAACAACTCTATCTAGAAATAAAAATGTTGGTGCTAATAATTGGCTCCAATAGGGATGTTATCCTCCTTGCGAGGTAGAAAAGAACAGTAGACCAGGTGCCTAACCATTGGTCTTTATTCAACCTTCAGACACTGAGAGAAGTAAATGATGGATAAAAAATAAACTAAACCTATCGACGTATCTTCTAAAACTTCAGCATAAACTTAGGGCCTTCATTTCAGGCTTCAATTTTCTGTTGACCTACTAACTTGACGCAAAAATAAAAATGACTATTTACAATGATGAATGACTTAAATGGATTTTATTTCGTCAGGTAATGTTTGAGTAACCTGTCATTTACAGGCCACCAACCAAAACATTCTCCATCTAATCATTTGGATCGGCCTCCTATTCTTGCAACAACTTCAGTATGGGTGTTCCCAGTGAAGTAGGGAAGATTGTGTCCGCGCCTTAAATGATCTGGGAAGGTTACATTGATATAGACTTCTTCGTGGTAACCCAATCTTCCCACAACACATAGATAATATTTTTATGTCATGATCTCTTGTTGTCTCGCAGGAGTCTTTTGATGATCCTGGTCAAGCTCTTATCTGAGGAATTTTCTAACCCATTTCCTTGTGGATAATACGCCCTGGAATGCCTTAGGGTTATTTTATAATCCTGAATTTTTTTCCCATCATCTTAGACTTGAATGTGGCTGCATTATCTATTATGATATTAATGGGACACCCGAACCTCAACAATATGTTTGTCTCCAAGAATTGGATGATGACCGCATCGGTATCTTGCTTTGTGGGGATCACCTCTATCCATTTCATGAAATAGTCGGTCACCATGAATATCCATTTGTGTTGTGCGGAGGATGGAAGATCTATCTCTCCTATGAAATCTAGACCCCACTACATGAAAGGTGCTTCGACTAAGATCGACTTTAGTTGCAAGGGCTGTAGATTTCTTCTTCCATTGAAAATGTGATATTCGTGGCAGTTGGAGACCTCTTTATACATGTCAGTGAAAATTGTAGGCCAGTAATAACATGTTCTCAGGATTTTGTGCACGATGGTCTTCCAATAGTGGCTTCCTCTGCAGTCACCTTTGTGAAATTCTTGTATATCCTACTTTGCATAATCTTCCAACAAACAGTTCAACCATATTCCCCCAGGGTCTTTCCAGTAAAGTGAATTGTCCAGGATGAAGAACTTAGCCGATTTAAGATTGAGAAACCTAGATTTGGTCTTAATCACGCCTAGAGGATCCTAGAGACTCTCCAACACATAAATGATGTCAGCATACCATGGAAAATCAATGAACTACTGAGGCACCTGTGCAACTTTTTCTTCTTGAGGGCATTCCGACATATCAACGGTGAAATTCGTTCCTACAGTGTTGCAGTCCGACTACACCATTAACTTTGCAAGACCCAGACCCTTGATAATATTTGTGGGCTTGATCTCAAGATCATTTTCCAGCATGGTCTCTATCCACTTGCCTCTCCTTCCTTCCAGGTCAGGTTGAGTCAGGATATCCTTTACTAAAATATTGGGCACACAAGCGATGACATGGGAGTGCAACATGTATGTCCTAAACTATTTAAAGGCTTTCACTAAGGCATATTCCTATTTTTCCATATTGGCATACCTTAGTGGAGATTCGCGCAACATCTGACTAAAATAAGCTATCAGTTTTTAGAATAACTGCTCGTCTTTCTGTAGTAGCATGCCGATAATAGTGTTTTATGAGGAAAATGAAAAAAAGAGGAAATATTTCATAAAATCCAGGCTAGATAACATAGGAGATTTAGTCAGTGACACTTTGATATCTTCAAAATAATTCTTCGCCTTTGGATTCCACTTGATCTCATTTCCCTTCCTGAGCATGCAAGTTATGTTCTTTATGATTTCCACTAGGTTTGGGATGAATCTCCTCAAGTAGTTTACCTTTCCCAGGAAATATTGCACTTCCCTTTTACCACGTAGGGTGTCGATATTCAGTATTCATTCAACTTGGATTGGGTCTATATTAATGCCTTCCTTCGAAATGATGTTCCCTAAGAGTTTTCCTTCTTCCACCACAAAATGCGATTTCTTTGGATTTAGTGATATGTCGAACTTTTAGCAGTTCTGGAAAAACTTCTTCAGGAGCTCGAGATGTTGTTTGTTGGAGGAAGAGTACACTATGATGTCATCCAGATAAATCATGATGAACTTGACCTTTTCATAAGAAAACACAATGTCCATTTCCCTCTGAAAAGTGGCTCCAACATTCATTAGGTTGAACAACATCTTGGTGTACATGAACGTTCCCCATGGAGTTATGAAAGTGGTTTTCTCTCTATCGTCTGGGTGGACCATGATCTGATTATATCCTGTGAACCCGTCCAACATTGACATCTTCTAGGACCCCACCACTTTTTACAGGATGTAGTCCATTTATGGAAGGGGGAAGTGGTCCTTGAGAGATACTTTGCTTAAATTCTGGAATTCTACACACAGTCTTATCTCACCGTTTTTCATTCTTATAGGTATCAAATTAGCTACCCATTTCGAGAATATCAAAGAAACAATAATTTTAGGATCGAAAATATTTTTTACCTCCTTCCCGATTAGTGACAACGACAAGGGGTTTACCATCTCATCTTATGTTTGAAAGGTTTCTAATCTTCCTTGAGAGGGATAACATCTTGGATTACTTTCGTGTCATATGCGTTTAGGTCATCATAGCTCCATGCGAAGACATCTGGGAAATATTTCATGAGCTTTACGTAGTCTTGCTTGACCTTTGGACTGAGTGTCTTTTATAATTTTACCATCTTCGGGTTATCCTCAGTCCAGATGTTGCAAGATTCCACATCTTCTTCGCTTGTAGTGATCTTGGGGTTCTTAGCCACATCATTTTCGTCAAACAACTTTTCCAGTGGTGCCAGGTCCTTTCAAATAATATTGTTTTTCAGTTGTATTATGTCCCTTCCTATGATTTGGTTTTGGAAAGGGATTTCCTCTCATATTCGTCACCACAACATTCCTCGTCAATGTCTGTATTAGCGAACTCATTGCTCATAAGGAGGAATATTTCCACCTCTCTGTCATCATCAAACACTTGCCAATGTTTGATATTATCAGGCACTGTTGGCCTATGCTTGACCTCAATTTCATATATTTTGTTTTGGAATATGGGGATCTTAAGAAACGAGGTCGAGGTGGACAACATATTGGCAATCTATTTTTTCTCTTTGGGGATAGCAGATAGGTCATACTTTTAAAATCCTTTAAGGAGGTCCAAAGCCAAATTTTGTGCGCTCTTAGCCTAGGGTTTTTGGTATGATATACACCCTTTACCTGATTTATGATTAACTTAGAATCTCTGCGCACTGCTATCTTATGTGTGCTCAATTATTTCAAAACTTGTAAGCCCAAGATTAGTGAATCATGCTCATCCATGTTGTTAGTGCATTCAAACGCAAGCTTGTATGAGAACAACTTTGTGTTTTCTTCAGGGGGGCTTACCCATACATTGGCCCCAGCTCCTTCTCTACTAACTACGCTTTCAAAACTCATGTTCCACACCTTATTTTCCATTTGGTCTTTTGGGTCAGCACACTCTATTGTTTCCCGCCTCGTCAACTCTTATGATGGCTATCGGTTCACCCTCTTTGAAAATTAGGTCATTGTAGAATAAAGAAGAACCCACCTAAGTTTAGATGGCATATACAAGATGATTGTTTGGCTATGTCTTGTTGCTCACCATGTATTTCAGCAGAACTTCTTTGTACAATCTTTTGTCATGGCCAAAAATAGGGAAGGTGGTGCATGACATATCCAACTTCAAAGTGCCCTTCAATTTCGTAGCCCACAATCTTGATAGAAGCATGCTGAATTTTAGGGGTATGTCCGCAACGACTATGTCCATGACCATGTTCTTAGCATGGATTTGAGCCAGTGACACAACGAGGTCTTTGATAAGGCTCAAACATTTTACTTTCTTTGAATCAAAAGAGAAAATGTCTGTGTATGGTCTGGTTATATCTAAACATAGTTCATCCATGATCACCTTTGGCATGAGGTTGCACGACATGCCAGAATCCAACATGGAATTATGCACGGTCATGTCATTGACTTTTATACTGACATAGAATGAAGGGATGTCTTTGGTATCATTTGTCTCTTCAACACGCAGACAAAAAAGGATAGTGGGGTGATCATCTTGAATATTCATAGTATCGGGTGTCCCCCCCATTTTTAGCATTTTAAAGATTTGTTCCCAATACTCTCCCTTTATAATAAGTTCATTGAATGGGACAAAGATTTTTATTTTGGCCATCTCATGTTCAAAATTGAAAGGGCGAAATGTTTTCTCTACCTCTTTTGCACTTGCCTCCCAGCCTGTCTCTGGGGATTTCTTAGGGACCTCCTCCTTTGACTTAGCCTTCTCGGTCGTATCCTTGGTCACGTTTTCTACCCTTGGTAGGCTTGTGGAAGGGATATCCACTAGAGGCTTCCTTATGGGGCTCGTTTGTTGTGACTTGGTAGGTACATCTTTGCTCCGGAGGTTGTACTTATTATGGAATAGCATGATGGAGTTTTTATAGTCTTTCCTGAAATCTTTTGGCTCCTGAGGTAGCACATCATATGTTTCGAGTATCATATCATCATTGATCTCCAACACAAATTATTCATTTTTTCACATATACCGATCATGCTCACTCTTTGTCAAGAACACGCATGGGTTTTTGTCATCACAACAATGCATCTGGTCATCTAACGTCTGGTTGAAATCCTCATCCATGTATTTGTTTTGGAAATGAGGTCTCGTCTACTAGTCACCTTGATCCCTTTGCACTTTTTGTTCACTTTGTCTGATCTGAGGGATTTGACCCCTTCTGAGGTTTTGATTGATAGGTTGTGGTTCATTCTATTCTCGGGCAGCAGGTCTCTTTTCCATGGACATTCTCTCCATCAACTTCTCCATGGTATTCATCATCATGTTGAACTTATCATCTGAGGACCACAACGTTAATGGTTGTGCATCTCCCTGGGGTCTCTTATCGCCTTGGTTGAACCTCAGTTTTATTTTTCCCGATGCCATCATGTTTACTTCGACTTCGACAATGTTACTCAGTATAACATCTAGACTCATTGATCTTCTTTCTCCAACAACAGGGAGAAATCACTTTTGAAGGAATCGGCGTAATGAGACTGCACAACACCAGGGGCAGCTTAACTTATGCAAGGATTGAGTTGTACACCTTCAAAAAATGTGTTGTAATTCTTGGATTATCTCTTCTAGTGCTTTATTCTTATTATTGTATTGTGTTAGCAGCTGCAAATTGTTTTTCTTGTCCCCCCATTTATTTAGGAATGATGTCTCAAATGCGGAGAAGTCCTGAATGCTCGTGGGTGGGAGGGATTTGAACCATTTTTTGAGATCCCCAAAGGCTCTGTGAAAACAACCTTATTTTTGCATCTACGTAGTCTACCTCTTCCAGGTCGACGAAATCATTAAACCAGTCTAGGGGCCTTTGAGAGGAAACATTTCCTTCAACATCATAGATCCTGATTCTCTAGCTATAATTCTGAGGCAAGTCATGTAATTGGGCTAGCAGGATGAGGGGAGCGAATCTAGTGGCCATAGTGGCCATATCAAATCTAGCGGAATAATGCATCAAACTCAAGGTCGTCAATTCTCTACGCGTCATCTTTGGGAAAAGACATGCTTATGTCCAAGTAGTATAACGGGTCTGATGCTTTCACTCTAGTCCAACGCAGAATCTTTTTGGGGTCATACACAGGCTCTATGGGGTTTGGGTTAGGGTTCACTCTGGTGTAAATCATCTTTGGAGCCAGGGTTCCTGAACTATGCTACTTGGAGATATTGGTCTTTTTGGACTGGATTCTCTAGGGTAAGGGTTTAATCTAATATGGATTTTTGTCCGTCTGTTATCCTTAAGGGTCAAAATGCAACATTAGTAGTTCTCCCAGGGAAAATCTATTTAATTTCATCCCCGACAATGAATCCATAATGTTATCACTCTATAAATATGTTCAGATGATAGACATATGACGAAGGTAAATTTTTCAACCAACTTTGAGACACAAAACTAGCCTTTCATATCTAGAGAGGGCTCTCTCAGAAGGTGTGGTCTCTGCGCAGGATATGGCTTTGAAAAGAGTGGCTAGATTTAACACCTTTGATATAATGGGTTCTTGTTATATTGGTGCAATAAGGTAAGAGTTGGGCTATGGATTCGATTTGAGGAAATGACAGAGACAAATGAATCAATGACTGACCTTCAGAGGATAAGGATAGGCATCCCAATAATATCCCTAAAGGTGTCCCAAAGATGCACTTATTGATATTTAATGATATATGACATTGCCTACATATTTCCAACATCAACCTTAATACCTCTACATGATATTTCAACAAAATGTATGCTGTCCAATCATCTAGATATACTTCTAAAAACTGATGGATGTGTTCTTTGAATGCCTCTATGAATACTCTTGAGAATATTGTTCGTGCATTCTTCAGTCCAAAAGGCATGGCTGTGTACTGGTAGGATCCCTACTCTATTGCAAAAGTGTTCTTGTAACTATCTTCTGGGGCTATCTTTATTTGATGGTTGATTGAGAATCCAAATGTGAATGAGTATTATTCCTGGCCTCCTACATTCTCTAATACCTCATCTGTGAAAGGGGTAGTAAAATGGTCATGTGGGAAAGCATCATTCAATTTCTTGAGATCTACACAGATCCTTATCCCTCCCTTCTTCTTTTCATGAACTACCAAATGGATTACCCATTCATATTCCTCCACTGGTTCTATGATTCCAACCTCCAACATTCTATCAATTTCTTCTTTTACTTTTTTCTTATATATTGGGTTCAATCGATATGGCCATTGTCTGAATAATGTAGCTTTAGGTTTGAGAGGTATATTAATCTCTCCTAGTTATCCTTCTATGCCTTTCATCTCTGTAAAGGTTCTTGGGAATAGGTCACTGTACGGGCATCAACTATGTTTTTCTTTCTACTGTTTGTTCATCCCAGTAGTCTCTGATGCTATCCATTTTGGAATTGTATTTTGTACCAATATTTACTTTCTTCACCTTGATTGGCACACTAAATACTAGTGATTCAAGAGATGGAACTTCCACCTCCCTTTCTCCTTCAGTATCTGTAATTTCGATGTTGTGTGGGTCATCTTCATCCGGTGCTTCTTCTTGCACATGGTAGCATGAAAGTAGTTCTTTCACTATCTTTATTTTCCATTGTTGATATTTTGTTATAATTTCAACCTTTGTTTATTGAATGAATATTTCCCCTCTAATTAGTTTGAGTTTTGAATCGATGTTGGGGTTCTCATGCTCAAATGAGAAACTAACTATAAAATTTTGTTGTAATATTGTCCATTCTACAGTGCCTCTGCGCAAATCCTAGTCTACATACCAGTTTGTTGGAATTGATTCCAATGTAGGAATAAAATGGTGAGGCCATTCTTCTGGTGGTGTCATCCTCCATAACATTATGAACTTCTCCAATTTTTATACTAGTGTTCCCTATCCATCATACATCTTCAGTTGGTTACTTCCCTATTCTACGCCAAATCTGATGTGCAATAATCACTTACATTGGTACCAGTCCTTTATTATCTCTTTGTGTGCACCCAGCCATCTTACATGTGTTTCCTTGAATGATATGTCCAGAGCTAAGAGCCTATAATTTTTTAACACTCATATCTTGTGATTAGTTCCTCTAATTCATTCAGCCCATGAAAGCTAGGAGGTTCTCTTATCTCTGTACCTACCCATCTTACTGCGTGGTTTATTATTGCACACATTATTGTGTACACTTGATCTAATCTTTGTTTCCAATTATCCAACCCTACATCTGAGTCTGATGTGCATGATGTGCTAGTTCTCCAACTGAGTACCCCATCCATAGTTGGATTCAGATAATATTCTTCTCACGCAGTGGTTTTGTATAATTGGTTAATTTCCTCTAGGTCTAAACATGCGGGTTCTGTTAGCACTCTGTAAATCTATTCAACTGATAGACAGATTATGAAGGTAACTTTTTCAACTAACTTTGAGACCTGAAACTATCCTTTTGGATCTGGAGAGGGCTCTCTCAGAAGGTGCAGTCTCTGCGCAGGATATAGCTTTGAAAGCATTTGCTAGATTTAACACCTTTGATATAATGGGTTCTGGTTTTATTGGTGCAAGAAGGTAAGACTTGGGATATGGAGTCGATATGAGGAAATGATGGAGACAAATGAATTAGTGACTGAACCTGAGAGGATAAGGGTAGGAGAGTAATAGTCTTT
>JASDQU011245209.1:13455-24843 GCA_032191745.1 Picea mariana
ATCCATAGGTTCAAAAATTCATTTTGAAATATAAAGAAAAAGATAATGAATAAATATGTCAGGAAGTGCATACACAAAGAAAGAGGCACAATACATCCAACTGGTACAACTAGAATCTTTTCATCAAGTTACAGGACATTTGCATTAAATTTCGGTCAAAAAACTCAAATTACATACAATAGTTGTCGTCTGCTGAATTTGCCAACCAACCTGGATTACATAAAAAATATGAAATATATAAATGAGGGTGCCCCTTGGGATACCCTTTTTTCTAACTGCTAACCGTAAAACTAGGAAAATTGAGTAGCATGCATTGGAGAATCTTCGCCTGGTGCTTTCCAAAAATAGATAAGAATCACGTCTGTTTACTCCTAATCATTCACAAATTTTCCATGAGGATATGATCATTGGTTAGGTCTTGATATGAATAAAATATGTGTCGGTGTATCCCTTTGATCAGGTGTCTGAGCGAATAGGTATCTGTCAAGAACTTGCTATCCACTACAATGGCTTTGATTTTTGTTGTGCGGTCATTTGCTGGAGAAATGTGTGCAAAAATTGGATGTTTGAGATTCATGGTCATTATCAAAATGGTAGAGTTATTTGGGGGAATGTTTCCTTCTAAACTAATAAGATTTGTCTTATGTTTTTCGGATGCAGAGACAAATACCTACTAAACTTGTTTTTTCTGTGTCCTGGGGAGAGTGATGTGGGATTACTTATCGGTCACTTCGCATTCTCTGGAATGATTTGTATGCCTTTATTCCTCTAGTCTTTGTGCTTCTCGTAGTTGTACAATGGTGTCTTGCACCTCTTTGATTTGTATTTTTAGCCATGCCACATTCCCTTCAGGACCCTGCGTTGCTTCCACCTCAACTCCCTATTTTCCTGATAGAGTTCAACAATAGCTAGCTTATCCTGCTTCAATTGTTGATATGGCTCTTGGTCATTCTCTCCTATGACAACCATTTTTATTTTTATGCTATTGTATTCATGGCTCGATCCTCTAGCAGTCTCTAGCTAGATGGCATGCATGAGTATCTCTTCAACCACCGATCTGGCACGCGACTCTTTTGAAAATCGAGCTTCCATAGCTTCCTTTTTCTTCCTTGGCCTGCCCCTCCTCCTAAGAGTTTGTTGTTGAGGAGACGGGGTTTATACTTTCTTCCCTTCCTATTCAAATCCCTCTGCTTCAGGTTCTTCATAGTTTGATCTAGTCTTCTCTACAAGTAAAGAAATAACACCTTTCACATATGTGGGAATTCCTCCTGCATGTGAGAACGACTCCCAGTCATTTTGGGGCTTGGAACTTGCAATTATTCCACTCCACACACCTTTAATTATGCCCTAAGAGGTCTCCATGGTGTGACCAATGTGTATTCTATGCACAGTATATGCAGTAGATGCATAGGGGGGGGAGTTTTGAACAAACTAGACTGGCAAGGGAAATTGAAAACAGAGTTAGGGCCTAGTTCTACAACTAGAAAGAGTGTTGAGCATCCAAGATTTATAACGAGTCAGAAAGGAGAAAGAATCATGCTAGAGGATAGTGAATTCATGGCAATGATATGTTTCGAGTTGAGTTGCAGGTTCTCCATGAAAAATCCCTGCATGTATGATACATGAGATAAGGTTTTTTGGGCACGAATGATACGAACACCAGGATTTTTCATTCCTTTGGCCTTCATGATGAAATGATAGTAGTTGGTGTACTTTTCGATGCAACTTCCATTCACTACTTGACTCGACCTGGGGCACGTAGAGACTGGTTTCTTAACATGACTCAACTCTTTGGAAAATACATACCCATACCACTTATGCAATTTGGACTCTAACATCCCTTCTCGTTTCCAAGGGCCAACCGTCCACTTTCTGACTTTAGCCTCATGGTGCTACATACCTGACTTCACATGTTTGGATGCATGGGCCACAACATGAATTAAAACCAACTCTATCTGGAAAGAAACATGGCAATGCTAATAAATGGCTCCAATGGGGATGTTATCCTCCCTACGAGGTACCAAAGAATAGTAGACCAAGTGCCTGACCATTGGGCTTTGTTCAACCTTCAGACACAGAGAGAAGTAAATGTCAGAAAAAAAATAAACTAAACCTATTGATGTGTCTTCTAAAACTTCAACATAAACTTAGAGCCTTCATTTCAGGCTTCAATTTTCTGTTAACGTACTAACTTGACGCAAAAAAAAAATGACTATTTACAATGATGATGACTTAAACGAATTTTATGTCATCAGGTAATGTTTGAGGAACCTGTCATTTACAGGCCCACAACCAAAACATTCTCCATCTAATCATTTGGCTTGGCCTCCTATTCTTGCAATAGATTCCTAATGAGCGGGCCTAGTGAAGTAGGGAAAATTGCATCTGCGCCATAAAAGATCTGGAAAGGCGACATTGATATATAATTCTTGGTGGTAACCCGATCTTCCCACAACATGTAGATAATCTTTTTATGCCAGGCTCTCTTGTTGTCTTACAGGAATCTTTTGATGATCTTGGTCATGCTCATATTTGAGGATTCTGCTAACCCGTTTCCTTGTGGATAATACACCCTGGAATGCCACAGGGTTATCTTATAATCCTAAGTTTTTTTTTCCATCCTCTTAGACTTGAATGTGGTTGCATTGTCTATTATGATCTTAACAGGACACCTGAACCTCGACAAGATGTTTGTCTCCAGGAATTGGATGATGACTGCGTTGGTAGCTTGCTTTGTGGAAATCACCTCTATCCATTTCGTGAAATAGTTGATCGCCATGAGTATCCATTTGTGTTGCATGGAGGATGGAGGATTTATCTCTCCTATGAAATCTAGACCCCACTACATGAAAGGTGCTTTGACTGATATCGACTTTAGTTGTAGGGGCTGCATCTTTCTTCTTCCATTGAAAATATGACATTTGTGGTAGTTGGAGACCTCTTTATACATTTCAGTGAAAATTGTAGGCTAGTAATAATTTGTTCTCAGGATTTTGTATGCAGTGGTATTCCAATAGTGGTTTCCTCCATAGTCACTTTTGTGAAATTCTTGTATATCCCGCTTCGCGTCATCTTCCAACAAACAATTCAACCATATTCCCCTGGGGTCTTTCTAGTAAAGTGAATTGTCTAGGATGAAAAAATTAGATGCTTTAATCTTGAGAAACCTGGATTTGGTCTTAATCATAGCTAGACAATCCCGGAGACTCTCCAACACATAGATGATCTCATCATACCATGGCGAATCAATGAACTATTGAGGCACCTGTGCAACGTTTTCTTATTGAGGGCATTCTGACATATCAATGATGAAATTCATTCCTACAGTGTTGCAGTCCGACTAAGCCATTAAATTTCCAAGACCCTGACCCTTGATCATCTTTGTGGGCTTGATATCAAGATCACTTTCTAGCATGGCCACTATCCACTTGCCTCTCCTTCCTTCCAGGTCAGGTTGAATCAGGATATCCTTTACTAAACTGTTGGGCACACAAGCGATGACATGGGAGTGCAATATGTATGTCCTGAACTCTTTCAAGGATTTCACTAAGGCATATGCCTATTTTTCCATAATGTCATACCTTATTGGAGAGTCATGCAACGTCTGACTAAAATAAGATATGGGTTTTTCAAAGTCCTTCTCATCTTTCTGTAGAAACACGCCAACAATAGTGTGTTATGAGGAAAATGAAAACAGGAGGAAATATTTCATAAAGTCTGGGCTGGATAACACATGAGATTTAGTCAGTGCCACTTTGATATCTTCAAAATAATTCTTGGCCTCTGGGTTCCACTTGATCTCAATTCCCTTCTTGAGCATGCAAGTTATGTGCTTTATGATTTCTGCTAGGTTTGGGATGAATCTCCTCAAGAAGTTTACCTTTCCCATGAAATATTGCACTTCCTTTTTACTGCACCGGGTGTCGATAATTAGGATTCATTCAACCATGCTGGGGTTTATCTTAATGCCTTCCTTGGAAATGAAGTTCCCTAACAATTTTCCTTCTTCCATTGCAAAATGTGATTTCTTTGGATTTAGTGATATCTCGAACTTTTTGCACTTATGGAAAACCTTCTTTAGGTGCTCGAGATGTTGTTTGTCAGAGGCAGAATACACTATGATGTCATCCAGATAAATCATGATGAACTTTTTCTTTTCATAAGAAAATGTGATGTCCATTGCCCTCTGAAAATTGGCTCCAACGTTCATCAGGTCGAACGACATCTTGGTGTACATGAATGTTCCCCATGGACGTTTAGGTCATCATATCTCCATGCGAATACGTCCAAGAAATATTTCATGAGATTTACGTAGTCCTTCTTGACCTCTAGACTGAGTGTCTTTTATAATTTTACCATCTCCAGCTTCACCTCAGTCCAGATGTTGCAAGATTCCACATCTTCATCGCTTGCAGTGATCTTGGGGTTCTTAGCCACATCATTTTCGTCAAAGAACTATTCCAGCGGCACCAACCCCTTTGAAATAATATTATTTTTCATTTGTATTATGTCCCTTCCTGTGATCTAGCTTTGGAAAGGGTTGTTGTTACTACGTGGATCCTCTCTCTCATATTTCTCACTGCAACATTCCTTGTCAATGTTTGTATTAGTGAACTCTTCACTCATAAGGAGGACTCTTTCCACCTGTTTGTTGTCATCAAACACTTGCCAATGTTTGATATTATCAGGCACTATTGGCTTGTGCTTGACCTAAATTTCATATCTTTTGTTTGATAATATGGCGATATTAAAAAATGAGGTCGAGGTGGCCAACACATCGACGATCTGATTTTTCTCTCTAGGGATAGCAGACAGGTCATACTTTGAAAATCCTTTGCGGAGGTCCAAAGCCAAATTTTTGTGCACTCTTAGCCTAGGTTTTTTGGTCTGATATACACACTTTACCTAATTTATGATCAGCTCGGAATCTCCACGCACTACTATCTTCTGCACACTCAATTATTTCAAAACTTGCAAGCCCAATATTAGTGCTTCATACTCAGCCATGTTGTTGGTGAATTCAAACGCAAGTTTTTATGAGAACAAATTTGTGTTTTATTCAAGGAGGCTTACTCATAAACTGGCCCTAGCTCCTTATCTGTTGACTACACTTTCAAAACTCATGTTTAACACCCTATTTTCCATGTGGTCTTTCAGGTTGACCCACTTTAGTGTTTCTTGCGTGGTTTTCTCGTTAGATCTTATGATGGTTATTGGTTCACTCTCTTCGAAACTCAGGTCATTGTAGAATATAGAAGAACCCACCTCAGTATAGATGGAGTATACAAGATGATTTTTTGGCTGTGTCTTGCTGCTAACCATGTATTTCAGCAAAACTTCTCTGTACAACCTTATGTCATGGCCAAAAAAAATGATGGTGGCGTATGACATATCCATTTGCAAAGTGCCCTTCAATTTTGTAGCCTAGGATCTTGATAGTAGCATGCTGAATTTTGGGGGTATGTCCACAATGACTACATCCATGACCATGTTCTTAGTATGGATTTGAGCCAACGACAAAACTAGGTCTTTGCTAAGGCTCAAACACTTGAATTTCCTTGAATCAAAAGAGAAAAGGTCTTTGTATGGTCTGGTTATATCCAAACACATTTCATCCATGATAACCTTTGGCATGTGGTTGTGAGACGTGCTAGAATCCAACATGGCATTATGCAGGGTCATGTCATCGACTTTTAGACTGACGTAGAATGAAGGGACATCTTTGGTATCATTTGTCTCTTCAATGCATGGAAAAAAATGGATATTGGGGTGATCATCTTGAATATTTAGAGTATATGGTGTCCCCCCCATTTTTAGAATTTTAAATATTTGTTCCCGATACTCTCCCTTTATAATAAGTTCATTCAACGGGACAAATATTTTTATTTTGGCCATCTCATGTTCAAAATTGAAAGAGGGACAAGTTTTCTCTACCTCTTCTCCATTCGCCTCTCGGCCTATCTCCAGGGCTTTCTTAGGGACCTCCTCCTTTGACTTATCCTTCTCTGTCGCATCCTTGGTCATGTTATCTACCCTTGGTCAGCTTGTGGAAGGGATGTCCACTGGCGGCTTCCTTACGGGGTTCATTTGTTGCGACTCGGTAGGTACGTCTTTTCTCTAGAGGTTGTACTTCTTATGAAACTGCATGATGGGGTTTTGATAGTCTTTCTTGAACTCTTTTGTCTCCCAAGACAACACATCATTTGTTTTGAGTATCATATCATCATCGGTATCCGACAAAAATTCTTCTTTTTTTCTGATATAACAATCATTCTCTCTCTTTGTCAAGAACAGGTGTGGGTTTTTGTCATCACAACAATGCATCTGGTCGTCGAACTTTTGGTTGAAATACTCATCTGCATAGTTGTTTTGGAATTGAGGTCTCGTTTGCTGATCACCTTGATCCCTTTTCTCTTTTTGTTCCCTTTGTCTAATCTGAGGGATTTGACCCCTTATTAGGTTTTGATTGCTAGGATGTGGGTTGTTTTGTTCTCGGGCAATAGGTCTCTTTCCCATGGACATTATCTCATCAAATTCTCCATGGTATTCATCATCATGTCGAACTTATCATCTAAGGATCACGATGTCGATGGCTATACATCTCCCCGGGGTCTCTTATCGCCTCGCTTGAACCTTGGTTTTATTTTTTCCAACGCCATCATGTTTACTTCAACTTCGACAACGTTACTCATTATAGCATCTAGACTCATTGATCTTCTTTCTCCAACAACATGGAGAAATCAGTTTCGAAGGAATTAGTGTACCACAACTGTGCAACACTGGGGGGAAGCTTGACTTACGCAAGGATTAAGTTGTACACTTTCAAAAAATGTGTTGAGAATTCCTGCACTGTCTCTTCTGGTGCATTCTTATATTATTGTATTGTGTTAGCAGCTGCAAATTGTTTTTCTTGTCCCCCCATTTATTTAGGAATGATGTCTCGAATGCGACAAAGTCCTGAATGCTCACAGGTAGGAGGTATTTGAACCATTTTATGACATCTCCCAAAAGTATCTACGCAAACAACCTCATTTTTTCATCTGTGTAGTCCACCTCTTCCAGGTCGATGAAATCATTAAACCAGTCTAGGTGCCTCTGAGCGGAAACATGTCCTTCAGCGTCATAGAGCCCAATTATCTGGCTATAATTATGAGGCAAGTCATGTAATTGGGCTAGCATGATGAGGGGAGTGAATCTAGTGGCCATATCCCTAAGAGTATTTATATTATGAGGGATATTATTTGATACTAGGAATTGGAATTTCTTCGGGTCGAAAATAGTCTCGTCCAAATTGGTTTCTGACTTAGAATTGAACAGAGCTTGCTCGAAGAATGTGTCAAACTCAAGTTCATCAATGCTCTGCACATCGTATTTGGGAAAAGACAAGATTCTTTATAGCTAGTATAACGGGTCTAATGCTTTCACTCTAGTCCTACGCAGAATCTTCTTGGGGTTGTACACATGCACTATTTGAACCATTTTATGACATCTCCCAAAAGTATCTACGCAAACAACCTCATTTTTTCATCTGTGTAGTCCACCTCTTCCAGGTCGATGAAATCATTAAACCAGTCTAGGTGCCTCTGAGCGGAAACATGTCCTTCAGCGTCATAGAGCCCAATTATCTGGCTATAATTATGAGGCAAGTCATGTAATTGGGCTAGCATGATGAGGGGAGTGAATCTAGTGGCCATATCCCTAAGAGTATTTATATTATGAGGGATATTATTTGATACTAGGAATTGGAATTTCTTCGGGTCGAAAATAGTCTCGTCCAAATTGGTTTCTGACTTAGAATTGAACAGAGCTTGCTCGAAGAATGTGTCAAACTCAAGTTCATCAATGCTCTGCACATCGTATTTGGGAAAAGACAAGATTCTTTATAGCTAGTATAACGGGTCTAATGCTTTCACTCTAGTCCTACGCAGAATCTTCTTGGGGTTGTACACATGCACTATGGGGTTTGGGTCAGGGTTCACTCTGGTCTAAATCATCTTTGGAGCCAGGGTTCCTGAACTATGCTACTTGGAGATACTGGTATTTTTGGACTGGACTCTCTAGGGTAAGGATTTCATCCCATACAGATTTTTGTCCCTCTGTTACCCTCAGGGGTCAAACTGCAACGTTACTCATTCTCCTAGGGAAAATCTATTCAATTTCATCCCCAACAACGACGCTATAATGTTAGCACTCTGTAAATATGTTTGGCTGATAGACATATGATGAAGGTAAAATTTTCAACCAACTTTGAGACATGAAACTAGCCTTTCATATTTGGAGAGCGCTCTATCAATTAGTGCGGTCTCCACGTAGAATATGGCTTTGAAAGGAGTGGCTAGATCTAACACCTTTGATATAATAGGTTCTGGTTATATTGGCGTAACAAGGTAAGACTTGGCCTATGGATTTGATCTGAGAAAATGATGGAGATAAATGAATCAATGAATGGAATTGAGAGTATAAGGCTAGGTGAGTAACATTCTTTATTGTAAAACCGTAATGTGAGGCAGGATAAAAGCATAGAAAGTAACTCGGAGCACCGCTGCAGGTGAATTCGATGTTAACTTCTAGAAGAAAATATTTTGTCTAAGTGATGCGAACAAGGGGCACTGCAAAGAGAATCCACAGGTTTGAAAATTCATTCTGAAATAGATAGAAAAAGATATGAATAAAGATGACAACAATCACATACGCAAAGAAAGAGGCACAATACATCCAACTATTACAACTAGAATATTTTCATCAAGTTACAGGACCTTTGCATTAAATTTCGGTCAAAAAACTCAAATTACATATAATAATTGTCATCTACCAAATTTTCCAACCAACCAGGATTACATCAAAAAGAAGAAATATATAAACGAGGGTGCCCCTTGGGCTACCCTATTTTCTAACTTCTAACCCTAAAACTAGGAAAACTGAGTAGCATGTGTTGGAGACTCTTCACATGGTGCTTTCCAAAAATAGATAAGAATCACATATGTTTACCCATGACCGTTCGTAAATTTTTCACGAGGATATTATCATTGGTCAGGTCTTGATATGAAGAAAATATGTCTTGGTGTATCCCTTTGATCAAGTGTCCGAGCAAACAGATGTATGTTAGGAACTTGTTATCTGCTACAATGACTTTGATTTATGTCACGTGCTCATTTGCTGGAGAAATGTGCGTATCAAGTGGATGTTTGATTGTCATAGTTGTTATCAAAATGGTAGATTTCTTTGGGGGAACGTGTCCTTCAAAACTGCCAAGATTTGTCTTATGGTTTTTGGATGCAGAGACAAACACCTTCTAAACTTGTTTTTTCTGCACGCTGGAGAGAGCAAGGAGGATTCCTTCTCGGCCACTTTGCATTATCTGGAATGCTTCGTATTCCTTTATTCCACCAGTCTTTGTTCTTCTCGTAGTTGTACAATGGTGTCTTGCACCTCTATGAGCTGTCTTTTTAGCCATGCTACGTTCCCTTCACAACCTGCGCCGCTAATTCTTCTATGGTCTTTGTCGCTAATTGATGCCTCAACTCCTTGTTTTCCTGATAGAGTTCAGTGATAGCCATATTTTCTTGCTTCAATTGTTGAGATGGATTTTGATCATTTTCTCTTGTGACATTCATTTTTCTTTTTCTTCTCTTATATTTGTGGCTCGATCCTCCAACGAGCTCTAGCCGGATGGTGTGCATGAGTATTTCTTCAACCATGGATCTGGCACCTGACTCTTTTGAAAATCAATCTTCCACAACTTTCTTGTTCTTCCTTGGCCTTCCCCTCCTCCAAGGTGTTTTCTATTGAGGATATTTCCTGTGCAAATCCCTTCTCTTAAGGTTTTGCATGGTTTGATTTGGTCTTCTCTATGGGTAAAGGAATAACTCCTTTCACGTCTATGGGAATGCCTGTTGCAGGTGAGAATGAATCCCAATCGTTTATGGGCTTGGAACTTGCAATTATGTTGGTCCACACGCCTTTCCTTATGCCCTGAGAGGTCACCATGGCATAACTAGTGTGTATTCTATGGGAAGTATATCCAACAAACACATAGAGGGGGAGTTTTGAACAAACTAGACTAGCATGGGAAATTGTAAACAGAGTTTGGGCCTGGTTCTATGACTAGAAAGAGTGTCGAGCATCTGAGATTTATAATGAGTCAGAAAGGAGAAGGAATCATGTCGGAGGACAGTGAATTCATGTTGAATATATGTTTCTATTCGAGTTGCATGTTTTCCATGGAAAATCCACATGTGTAGGATACAAGCAATAAGGTTCGTTGGGAATGCATGATACAAATGCCACGATTTTTCATTCCTTTGGCCTTCTTGATGAAATGATAATAGATTTTGTATTTGTCATTGAAAATTCCATTAACTACTTGACATGACCTGGAGAACATAGAGAATGGTTTCTTAATAGGACTTGACTCTTTGGAAAATACATACCCGTACCACTTATGCAATTTCGACTCTGACATCCCTTCCCATTTCCAAGGGCCAACCAACCACTTGTTGAATTTGGTCTCATGGTGCTACGTACCTGAATTCACATGTTTGGACACATTGGCCACAATGTGACTTAAATCTGACTCTATCTGGAAATAAAAATGGCAGCACTAACAGGTTCTACAAAACATTCTCCTTCTCATGGATCCAATGGCACAATGAATCTATACTCTCTTGACTCGAAATTCATCTTCCTCTTCCTTAGATTTATTATGGCCTAATTATCAAATGGCCAATCCAAGCCAAGAAATTATGGATAAGGTGTTGTACCATCCACAATTTCTATCACTTCAAAATTGGCTTTAGTTCACACTCCATAAAGATCTACTATCACACCCTTTAACCTTCCAATTGGCAGAACCCTATGTTGATTTGCTAGTTTTTGTTGAATGGGTGAATATCCTAATGTGGGATCTCCCATACATTGCCATGTGCTCTTGGGTAATAAATTCACTTCAGAGCCTGAATCCAATATAATATCTCCCATGTTGAAATCTCTAATGTTGGCGTTCAATCTGAATTCTCTGCTTGTTCTCCTCCTCATATGGAAATGATTAACTATTTTTTGTTCGAGTTTTCCCTCTACTTCTGTGCTGCATATTTCTAACATATTTTGTAACACTTTAACAGATGATGGATCATTTATTAGTTTAAAACATGATTGCAAAAAATCCTTTATGGTACTTACTTTTCCTATGGAATGTTCTTCATTAGTGTGATCCAGCAATGAAGGCATCTCGTAAGTTGGTACGTCCTGAGTATATTGTGTAGTTGATGTAGATGAAATGTATGGCTTCAATAATTCTGTTCTGGCTTGCTTTAATATCTCATTTTTTTTCTGTGTATCAAACTGCTTCTGTGGTTCAACGATATTCTTTACCCATTGGTGTTGTGCTAT
>JASDQU011245210.1:0-12721 GCA_032191745.1 Picea mariana
GGTTAGTAATCCCTGCTCAGAAAGGAAGGGATCAGACTGCTCTGTTCTCTGTAGATCTCAACCTCACAAGTGTGCTAAACAGAAGTAAGGCTCAAGGCTCCTGCTTAGAAAGAAAGGAACTAAGTGGCTTTGTTTTCTGTCAATTAGAGTTAATTGTTTTCTACATTGTTGTTTTCATGAAAGAGTGTTAATGCTGAAGTCTCTGTTGAGAGTAAGGGTCCTGTTCTCTGATTGCAGAATAGTTGTTCTTTCCCATTGCAAGTATTATTTTAAATGTAATCCAGGATTCTTAAATTGATCTTTAAAGGTTTGCAATAGGGAAGTTACTTTCCTGTGATTTAATACAAAACTTCAATTTGTTTGAGCAAGTAGGATTAGTATAAGTTTCTTTACTACAACACTAAGCTGCTTTTGGAATTGAGCATATATAGTGCGTGGTTATATTTGAAATAAAAGACTTCCCTGGGTTGATAATTTATGTTTCACTTAGTTGTTTTTAATTAAGCAATTATAGTGACCAACAGACACCAACTGGAAGGCATGCAAGGAAGATGGTAAATATTACATGTATGAATCTTTCTGTGGCCTATTGATCACTAATAAATATATATTGCTTGATGAAGGAAATCTTGGTGGTAAACATCAAGCCCATTTGATCAAGGGAAAGGGCAAGCTGAATTACAAGGAAAGAGGACGGTTTGATACCCCTAGATAGAGACCTAGATTCCTCGAACATAAACCTAAAGGGAAGACATATGCACCCCATCAGAATCGAAAGAAAAATACATGTTAGTACTAAGGAAATATTGGACATGTGGAGACGATATGGTATAAGAAGAGAGATGATTGTTGATGATTAAAATCGCAACAAGGATTTCGTCCAAAAAGTATTGCTTAAGCCTAATAATTATAAGCTACTCAGATATATAATACTAGTAGGTGGGACCCCCTTGCATATTGGGACATCAAATATGGTTCTTATTTCATGTTTATGTTGCTGTTCGACACTGCTTACATGGTTCTACATCATTAATGAAATCTAGGTTTTATTGGAGATGAATACGGCTTGTTATGTGTTGGTTCTAATTGCGACAAGTGAATGATGGGTAAGGCATGTTATGTTTTGTTCCAAGCTCTAATTTCATGTTACGATGGCCTATGTTATCCATTGCTACCATTGCTACCCATTCCTGGATTCGTTACTTTGACACCTGCACAATAGACATGTTAGTAACCATACATAAGAGCAGTTGAAAATAGGCAAAAACAATATAAACAAAATGAAAAAAGAAAAGATTGAACTATGCTACTATGCTACACTACATGCATTGAAATTGAATGATCGTTGTTAATCCTAGCTAACAAGTTAATATCTATGCGATTTATTGAGTTATATGAAAGCATGGTTGATATGTGTTATGGTATATTTGACGATGATTAGATGTGATATGGGTGGTGCTCTTGGAAATTAGTGGATGTTAGTTTCGATGCATGGTTTGATTAAATGAATTAATGGATTAGTGGGTTGCGTGTACTAAGGAATTGAATGATTAAGGGTGGAGGCGACGTGCATTTACTACACGTCACCCTTACTCCTTCCACTGGTCGCCACCCTAGTCGGGCCATTGTTCAACTGTGTTTTACTTGGGTTAGGCTCCGACTTTCAAGCAGAGGAAGAACTGCTCGACCATCTCACGTTTTAAGGTGATTTTGGTTACATGTATGCCTTTTAACCATCCATGAATCTTCTCTGGTTATGAAATAGATATTGACTCAGAGTGTATGGTTTTGTGATTTCCTTAAGTATGGCAACTGTGTAAATTTGTGATATTTTTCTGGAATGAATCGTTGCAATAATGGTTGAAGTCACAATGTTATTGGTCGTTCTGAGTATTAGCAGCCATAAAGGTTCTCTGTCATCCTTGCTAGTTTTAGTTGGAGGGTTTCATTTGGTCTAGAGTGGCTGGCTGTCCCCACGAATTCGTATCACCATACCCAGTCATTTGCTTTTATGGGGTTTAATGGTTTTGAAACACCTTGTGTCACTGCACATTGTTTCACTTGGGTATGGGCTTGTTCACACTATTGAGGGTTGCGTAGTGGGTTATATTGCTTTGTCTCAGCTCTTTTTATCTCATCATTGTTAGTTGGTTGTTTGGGGAGACACGAGGGTTACACCCTGCGTGTTCTAAGTATTGTTACAATGCCAAGATGGAGCCTTTTCTCTTCTGTTCAGAGTCTCTCCTATCTCATGAACTGTCACCCTGTCTGTGAAGTCATTGGTGGCATTCCCTGTGTTTTCATCGATGGTCTTGGAGGTTCTCACTCTAGTCTCCCTGTGTTGGTCCATAGAGAAAACCCTTGATTTCCCAAGCCCGGGTTTTGATAGAGGGAACTGTTATGGCCTATCGGGTATACTGTTGGTTGTTATGAGTTTTTGGCGTATTACTGACAATATTCGATTTTTGGCTCATCTCTGTTGATTATGTTGAAAGTGGTGTTGGTTTTGGTTTCTAGTCATGACATTGGTTATTATGACAATCAAATTAATAAAGTCAGCATGGTAATTTGGTTGATTGGAGAGTTGGATTGAATGCATAGTCACTGTCTCTTATGTTATGATTATTGAATTGTTGAACAAGCATTAGTTTTAATAGATTTAGTCACAACAAATGCTTCATGTGTGATGTGTGGATATGTATGACGTTCCTACAACATGTTAGGTTGAGTTAAGGATTACTGTGAATGTTTGTTTTAATTTCCATGGGAGTATTTAAATCGTGATGTTTGTGGTATGGCCATCCAATGTATATGCTGTGAATATTATTGATTGCGCCATCAGAGATGGTCACGGGTTTTAAACAAAATAGTTTTGTTGCAAATTTGGTCAATTTATGATATGAGATCAGGCTTACTGTTGCTACCGCATTATATTGATTGATAGTCCAACATTATGGATGTTTAGATTCATAGTAGTTGGATCTGTACAATCATAGAAATACCCTACATTTTTTCGAATGGTCTGTGTATCCCAAGCATAGTATGAATTAAAATGGTGATTGTTGTCTGTGTGTTCAAGTGGCAAGTCGGGATCTTTGCAATTAAAATATTGATGGTTATGTTTGGCTGTCTATTATATGCGTTGATGAATATCATGCATCATAGCAGAGATAGATACAAGTTTTATGACAATTTAACCCCATCACAATTTAGTTATTAAATGAATTGAAGGACAGAATTAGACACGACTTTTGAGTTTGTATTTGATGATTGAAGTAATTCGTAGGCAGTGGTCGATGATTTAATACTAGACAGAGTAGAAATAAGTGACTGATTATTCATTTGAGGATTGTTTTACAATATTAAATGGATAAATGAGAAGAAACATAGCTCCTCTTCAGGTTTCTATGGAATGCATGCTGTCTTGTTTTGATGACATTGTGTTAAATATTTTATTACAAACAATGAACAAGTTAATCCACAAAATTAATTGAATTATACACAGTAGTTTTCATTTGATCACAGTTATTATGGTTGGTGTTATTTCCTTTTACAAAATGGTTTTATGGATTACTTAATTAATTTTATGAGAAATATCCGCTCTCTCTCATACCATTATTTCACTTTTCGCTAATTACAACCCCATCACCTTCCCACATTCATTTTTCACTCCCTGTTCTAAAATTTAATTACAGTCAAGATGAGTTTTGTATTGAAGCAGTTTGAAGTCGCAGTTTCTTGGTTGGATCACAGTGATATTTTCTTTGGTTTGCATTGCAGTTGATTGTTTGTTGTCTTGAGCAATAACCATGTTTCTTTTCCCCTTCATTATATCATGTTTCACTCAATACAAACCCCTCGCATATCCCATGACCTTTTGTTCACCCCCTGCTCACTGACAACAATTAAACAATTTATATGGATTGGATTGCATGAGTCTGATATGTTGCTGAGCCAAAGTCTATTTCATACTTTAAGGAGTTTTCATGTATGGTTGTGTTATCTCCTCAAATAAATCAATCGATATTTTTCTTTTTAGGTGATAGAGAGTCTTTTGAAAAAATACTTTTAAAATTTTTAAAGGTTCATTTTTTGAAGATTTACTTATGTAATAAGGTTTAAATAAAAGTTCGTTTAGTTTGTGCTAGATCAGATTCAAATCTCAGGTTTCGGTGGCTTAGGCAAACATATCAGTTGTTCAATAGCCACCGAAAGCCTTAGCTTTCGAGAGCTTAAATAAAAGAACCAAAGGTTATTTTAGCCACCGAAAACGTTGAAGCAGGCAAAGACCAACCACGTCATATCACACGTTTCAAACGACGGGTTCAGTGTTTCCATGATTGCACAAGCCGTCGAAAGGACTGGAGAAGGAACCATTCGCGACCGAAAAGCTGATCCTGCTATGATATGAGCGAATCTCTCCTGATCACTATATCATTAAGTTATATGCTGTTGTACTATCCACTGATTTCAATTAATTCACCATGACATCTACACATCATCAACCGTTTCAACGCACTCCTTGCAATCAGTGCCATGATTCAAAAACTCCCCCCAGTTATCTCAGTTTTAGCCAAGTCGAGATGCTTATCGCTAAGTTTACGCACTGTGACTCTACCCAAAATCCACTCCTTCGATCATGGGTGTGAGAAAACGTCGTGGCAAATGAAGAAAGGAACGTCGACACTGAGGAAGGAGCTTAACGATATAGGGTACCTGGAATCTCATCTTGAGGTATGTCAAATGTTCAAAGACGCAGGTTGTTATAATTTTTGTCAAAAATTACAAAGCTTTCATCAGCAGGTGGCAGAGGCTTTCACTCTAAGTTTTGATGGAAAGAAAGTAATCATCGTCCAGGATGAATTCGAAATTGATGAAGCCCTCATAGTCGAAGTCACAGAGCTTCCCATGACTGGAGAGAAATGGTTCAAAACCACTGTGATTAAGAATGTTGAGTCTAGGTCTCATTTAAAACTAGAACACAGAGGTTTGATTTGGAAGAAAGATATTCCAATATCTTTCCTTCAGGAGAATTGGCAACAATTATCGAAGGCTATAATGGTGTATATAACCTGTGAAGGGTGATACAACAGGGTGATGATGTATCATTTAAAACTTATAAACCATTTGACAGGAATAAATCTACTTAATCTGCCTTATTTCCTCCACCAAAGCTTATCCAAGATGGCTCATCAAGTCAAGGCCAAACCCAGCCAGGTTGCAGGTATATTATCACACCATAGCTTAATCAAACTGTTGGTTTGTGAAATGTTGCAAATAAAGGATAAAGAATGGAATAATTTCCTATTTTGGAATGATTTCCAGACTGAGGTTTAGCCAGAGGGAAAAAAGAGTCCTCATTCCAAGAAATTCTCCACTCCCATAAGTGGAAAGAGGAGGAGAAGAGCTATTTCTCCAATCCCAGTCAATCAACCCTCTCCTTCCTCTAAATTGGGCAAAACGAAGAAGAAATTAAATTTTAACAGTGAGGATGAAGAGGTTAGTGAAGTCCCAGTGAACAAAAACATTCTTAACCTCCCTTACTCAGACTCAGAAGATGAAGAGAAGCATTTGGAAACAGGGCATGAAAATTCAGTTACCACAGGGTGTGACAACTCTGTTTTTGTGGATATATACACAACAAGTTATGAGAACCTTCCGTCACCTACTCCCCAAGAAGAACAAGAGCCACAAGTTGCAGAGGCCTCATCTAGAAAACGAGCAAAGCAAAATAAATCAAAAGAAATCAAGAAGCTTAAGAAGAAGCTAGCTGAGCAAGAGGTGCTTGAAAGAGTAATAAAGACCAAGTATGAAACCCTATAAAAAAACTTCGCAGAAAGCAATTCAGCTTTGGAAAGACTAGCCCATGAAAGCATCAGGGAAAAGAAAAAGAAAAACAAGATTGTAAAGGACTACAACAACTTATGGAGAGTAGCCCAAGGTTTGAAGAAAAAGGTCAGGGATTTGAGGAAAAAGGCAATGGCTTCAAAACACCAAGCTCACGCTTCTCTTGAGACCCTTGTAGAGGTGGCAGTTCAATGCAAGGAACCAGAAGCAACCTGTAACCCTATGAATCTTGAGCAAGATACTAAGGTCTAAAAAGATCAGTCCTAAGACGTTTTTGAGGTGAGACAAGGGTATTTTTGAAATTTTGACAATCTTAGGTTTCGGTGGCTTAGGTGAACATATTGATTGTTCATTAGCCACCGAAAGCAGATCTTTCAGTATCTAATCGGCCCAAATTCTATTTCCTCTAGCTACCGAAAGCACTGATAAAGCAGAAAGCTAATGTTTTTGCACAGATCCAAGTTTTTCTTGTCCAAAAGGTTCAAAAGTGGTTCCAATCGATGGAAAATAATTAATGACATCTATATCAAGAGTTGTTTTGGTTTTGGAGATGTTTTAAAAGAGAGAAAAGGCAAGTAACAGTTAGCTATTGTCAAGGAGATAAGTCTGTTGACTGTCAACAGGTGTCAAGTTCGAATCCTCTCATATCACATGAGATCCAACAGCCTTGGAAGGCTTACTACACCTGCCCAGAATCTGAAGAGCTAAAAGAGAAGTCAAGAAGTTGAATTGATCTAGTCTACTTAAGCTAATTATTGACTTTCTATATTTGGCAAAATTTGACCCAGATATCTAGGATCTGGAAACTGTTTGTAAAAGGCTATAAAGACAAGAACATATGATGAACACAAGGTTGGATTTTGAGTTCTATGATCTACTATTTTTGTATGAAAGACACTTTCTTAAATATATTAAGCCTGCAAGCTTCTTTCATTTGCTATTGTCAGACTCTCCTTCATCTTTGTCTATGCATATGAGTTGAAATTGTTCTTTGTCTGTGTTTAATGGTCCCATGGTAACTGTCATCTTACTTTTGACTGTTAAGCAAGAATCATAAGCATCTTTGGATAGTTTGTTGACCCATCATATATATTGCCTATGTATGTTCTGGTTCACTGATTGGTTTTCTTATCCTTTTGTTTTACAAACCTATCTGATAATAGCTATTGAAGGCCTTGTATTGCATGAATATAGATAGACTGTCTTGAAGGTACAATCCAGAGATTAGGATATTCATCTTGATCCAAACCCACACTTATTATTGAGAAAATAGTTACCAAAAAGATTAAGTTACCAGACATCTCTGACATACAACCTAGGAGGGTTTCCTGGAGTGATAACAAATTGGCGCCATTGCCGGGTAGAAGAGACTGAAGCTCAACTTCCCTGGGAGATGACAAGATCCAACTTTGATGACAGACAAAGTTTGGACAAATTTTTGGGTTGTAACCATCTATCTGGAAACTCCATTGGAACAAAGTGGCTTCAAGAAGAGCTCACACCAGGGCAAACCAAGAAGGACCACTAGCAACACCAATTCCAGATCCTGAGAAGATCATCAGAAGGGGAAAAGATTTGCAAAGACAAACTTCCAGATATGCAAGAGCATCTAATCCAGGTATTTCAACAAACACTTCTTCTTTTATATCTAAAGAACCTCTTGTCAAATCCCCTTCTGCTGAGACTTCTAGTCCCCAGAAAATCAAAATTGTGTTGGAAAGTTTGAAGGGTGAGGAGCCTTCAATTTCCTCTGATGTTATAGACTCTATTTCTGAGCATGTTATTACATCCAATTTTAGAGAAGAAGTTGTAGGATCCCTTCACCAAAAGGACTCTTCTTCTTATTTGAATTCTTCACCAACTAAGCCTATAGAGGGTGTATTCCCTACTCATACTAGTCTGCCCATTCTTGAATATATTCTACAAGATCTTTCCTCTAAGGGTGAAGAAAACTTGGCCTTACTGCTCGGTCAATTTTACAGAGCATCTTATTTTCAATCTTATTCAGGAAATTTTGCCCAGGGTAATCATACTATCAGTGTTTCTCCTCCTATCCTCAGTAAAGTAAGACAACCATTGTTTATAGGCTCACCTATCCTATCTCAGTCTTCATCTTCTGAAGATTCTTCCTTTGCATCATCCCCCATGATTTCCATGGCTGTCCCTTTGACCAAGATGGAACAGATCTTAGCAAATAGGTATGCACCTCTTGTGTTTCCCAATCCCTTATCAACCATGCCAACAAGAGATTATCAGAAATATATGCTGAAGTTTACCGGATCTAGGAATTATACTGCTGAGGAACATATAGAAGCTTTTTATGCTTATGCTGAGAACATTAACATTTCAGAAGAAGATGTTTGGACCAGAATTTTTGTGCAGAGTTTGGATGGCCAAGCCAGAAAGTGGTTCAAGGAACTACCAACAAATTTAGTAACAGGTATTGAGCAGTTAGATGAGGTGTTTTTGAAACACTGAAGAGAAAGAAGAGATCTCTTGTATTACATCTCTGAATTCAGAAATTTAAGAAGAGAAAACAGGGAGTCGGTCTTAGACTTCACCAAAAGATTCAATAAGATGTTCGGAAAGATCCCTGTAGAGATCAAGCCAAGTGATGCATCAACAAAGATTATTTACTCTTCTGCCTTTGATCTAAAATTTTGCTTAATCCTTAGAGAAAGAATATTAGCCACACTCGCTTTAATGCAAAATGTTGCTCTTGAGGTAGAATCTAATATTATGGCATCTCAGAAACTTAAAGGAAAATTTGAGAGAAAGAAGTCTTCTGCTGAATCCCCTTCTTCTTCAAATACCAAAATGGATAAGATGGCCAAGATGTTGGATAACTTGACCTTGGAAATGTCGAAATTGAAAATTCAAAGTCAGCAGCCAACAAGAATTAAAGTGCCTAATGCTTATGCTCCCAGAAATCCCAATGCATTCCCTTACAAAAGGAACAAACAATAGGCCCATCTCCTTCAGAGAGACAAGAATGCAGTTGATGACCAAAGAATCAGGGCCCCTTTTCAAAATGCAATGACAGAAGAAGAACCAGAGCTACCCCATGATGAAGTTGAAGAAGAAGATGACATCAATTGCTTTGGGGGTGAAAATGATTCCTCCTTTTTGACGCAAGTAGATTATGAGGAAGCCCATATGGACGAAGAGATTCATGAGGCAAGCATTGAAGAATATTTTTATTAGATAGATGAGCAACCAGGTTATAATTTAAGATCTAAGACTGCTGCTTCAAAGCCATTGCTTGTTGCTCCCGAGAAGAAGAAAGAGGTTATTGCCAAGCAGCCTGCTGCTCCTATAAAGCAGACCTCCATTCCTGCAAAAAAACAACAAAAGCAATTGCAGCCCCAAGCCAAAGAGAAAGTCATCCCTAGAGCTCCTCCTAATGAGGTAAAAACTTCTGATAGATTATCATACTCTTTTAATTTTGAATCAGAAATTCAGAAAGTAAAAATACCTATGCCATTGACTGAACTTATGAAGAATGACATTTTCAAGTCTGCTATCCTGAAGTCCGTTGAACCAAAGACTCCTCCAGCTACTGATTACGTAAACCTACAAGATGACAAGCCAACGGTGATTATAGGACCTATGGTAGAAGACCGAGATGACTCTTGTCCACCCTTCTACATATCCCTAAATATCCATGACAAGATCCTTCACAACTACTTTTTTGATTCCAGAGCATCACACAATCTTATGCCTAAAGTGGTGATGGATGAACTTGGGCCTTATCATGATCTCTTCTCTTTTGACTCTAGGAAAGTCAGATGCCTCGGCCTCATAAAAGACCTTGTTATAAACCTTGCCCAATTGCCAATGAGAAACATGGTAATGGATGTTGTAGTGGCTGATATTCCCCCCAAGTTCGACCTCCTCTTGTCATGTTCATGGAGCAAAAGACTGGGGGGTACCTTGCACATGGATCTTTCGTATGCCACAATCCCGGTGTTTGGAGGAGAGCTAAAGAGACTTTATAAAGAGAATCAACTTGCCTACATCATTGGTGATGGAAAAAATTCTGTAAATCATCCCATTTATGCTCTAGACACAGACTTTGGCTCGTGCATTCTTCAAATAGATGATTCTTTGTCAGCTCCTTTGCAGCTCAAAAAGCCCACTTATCAGCAGACCGATGAAAAATGTATTCCCATGTGGACCATGTTCTTTGATGGTGCCAGTACCAAAGACTCAGCAGGTGCAGGTGTAGTTTTGATTTCTCCTTTGAAGGAGGCTATGCATTTGTCTTTTAAGATTGATTTCAAAACTACTAACAATATAGCAGAGTATGAAGCTTTGTTATTGGGATTAAATTCTATCAAGGAGATGGGAATTAAAGGATTAAAAGTGTTTGGAGACATGGATCTCATCATACAACAAGTAAACAGTACTTTCGAAGCAAAACATGTCAGATTGAAAGCCTACAGGGATGAGGTATGGAAAATCAAGGACTCTTTTTCCATTTTTGACATTTCTTATGTACCCAGAGATACGAATAATCTTGTTGATTCCCTTGTTGTTTCAGCCAGTCTGTTTATTCCTCCCATGCCTCCCAGACTCAATTATGAAATCCAAGTCAAATATAGGCCATCCTTGCTTGACAATATTAAATACTGGAAAGTTTTTGAAGATGATGATGAGCTTAGTAGATTTCTCTAGGTAGTAGATGAATTTTTTTATATGCATATTGACTAGGAAAATCAAAATGTAGAGGAATACAAGAAGCCTAAGCTAAAATGAAAAATGGGTCAGCATGATATTGTTCAACTGCCCAACAATTATACACCTCGGGGTTTGGTACCTCTTGGGAAGATTTTCGATCATAACGATGTCCCCTACAAACCTGATAAGAAGGAGAAAGAGCCTACTGTCTAGGAGCACAACATAGGAAGCCAAGTTCATCCTAAATTCATAAATCTGTCCACCGAATTAACCGTTGATCAGAGGTCTGAATATTGTAACATTATGAAGGAATTCACTGATGTTTTTCTTGGAAATACAGTGATCTAAAAACATATGACCCTGAGGTCATTCAACATAAGATCCCCCTCGAGAAGGACACCATCCCTTTCAAATAGAAACTCAGATCTATCAGTCCTCTCCTATTTCCTGTAATTGAAAGAGAAATAAAAAAGCTTCTTGATGCCAAAATCATAATCCCTTTAAGATACTCTAAATGGATTGCAAACCTAGTGATAGTGAGAAACAAAAATGGTGAGATCAGGTTATGTGTTGACTTTATAAATCTAAATAAATTCTCAAAGAAAGACAACTATCCCCTACCCAAGATGGAACATTTGCTGCAAAGAATTTCAGGGGCTATTGTCATGTCTTTCCTGGATGGTTTCTCAGGCTATAACCAGATTTCTGTACATCCTGATGACCAAGAAAAGACTACATTTACTACTCCTTGGGGTTCCTTCATGTACGCCAAGATTCCATTCGGATTGATGAATGCCGTGGCCACTTTTCAGAGGGCCATGGACATAGGTTTCGTGGGAGAAAAGGACAAGTTTGTTCTCATCTATTTTGATGACGTTACAATTTACTCCAGTAGTCATGAAGAGCACCTAAAGCATCTGAAAAGAGTATTTCTGAAGTGCAGACAGTTCGGGATTTCATTGAATCCCAAAAATTCCCATTTTTCTCTCAAGAAGGGCAAGCTCCTAGGCCACATCGTTTCAGTGGAAGGTGTGAAAATTGATCCAGCTCGGGTGGAAGCAATTAAGAGGTTGTCCATACCAAGGTCAAAGAAGGATATCCAATCTCTACTCGGTAAGATAAATTTTGTTAGAAGATTTATTCCAAATTTCGCCGAGTTAGTGAAACACATAGCTTCTATGCTTAAAAATGGATACAAGATAAAGTGGACAAACAATGCAAGAAGTTCATTTTAGGATATCAAACAAGCTATCATGGAATCCCCCACTCTAATCAGTCCAGATTACACCAAGAAATTCTATATTTTTTCCTTTGCTTCCTATGACACTGTGGAAACAGTCTTGTTACAAAAAGATGATGAAAGTCTTGATCACCCAATGGCCTTTTTCAGCAAAACACTCAGAGATGCTAAACTAAGGTATGATCCTATAGAAAAACAAGCTTATACTCTCATTAAATCTTTAAAAGCTTTTAGAATTTATATCCTCCATGCAAAGGTTATCGCCTATGTTCCTTCATCCTATGTGAAGGATGTTTTGACTCAGCCTGATATTGATGGGAAGAGAGCTAAATGGATCGCAAAGCTAATCGAGTTCGACATAGAAGTGAAGCCCACTAAACTGGTAAAAGGCCAAGGCCTTGCAAAGCTTTTGAAGGAAGAAAACTATGATCTTTTGGACATAAATTTCATTGGGGAAAGTTCAATAGGTTTGCAGACAGAGGTAGCAGCAGAAGGACAACATAACAACCAGTAGGTGGCTGAGCATTTTTCTTTATGTGAGTGGTATTCAGGTATTATTCATTTTTTACAAAAGTTAGAATTTCCTCCTGAACTTAGCATGACTCAAGCCTGAGCCCTTAAGCTCAGAGCAATGAAATTCTGCATTTATAATAATATTTTGTATTGGAAAGATTCTGCTGGTTTACTACTAAGATGTTTAAACAAAGAAGAGTCAATTGAAGTTATACATCAGTTTCATTCAAGCATTTGTGGAGGCCACCATTACTAGAAGACCACAACTCATAAGATCTTAAGGGCTGGGTACTATTGGCCTTTTCTTTTTTCAGATGTGTGCACCTTCGTGAAATCTTGTGATAAATGTCAAAGATTCAAAGGAAAAAAGCAACTAAAATCTCTTCCCCTGAGACCTATTGTAGTGAATGGTACTTTTTAGCAGTGGGGTTTAGATTTTAT
>JASDQU011245214.1:0-26051 GCA_032191745.1 Picea mariana
CCCCCCTCTCAGTTTTCCAACAAAGAAAACTTGTCTCTTTAAATTGCAAGTGTATAAATGGTATGTGTTTGGGTAATTGGATCAAGTTACTAACACATAAATTCAACGATTTTTACTTAATCATGGGCAGCATATCAAAGAGATAAAAACCATCAATAATGAACACATAACACAACAAATGATAAAGGAGTTCACCCCTCTCTTGGGCTACATATCCTGGTCCAAATTCCCTTGGATCATTTTCATTAATCTTAAAAAAGTGCTCTTACAATTCTCAGAATACAAAATAGATGGCTCTAAGGGCTTCAAAACATCCAAAAACCCCTAGCTGGGCTTTTTTGGCACCTAGTTTGGCCAAAAAATGAAGAAGTTACACCTCCTGGAAGTTTTCCCCTTCAATCTTGTTGTACCTTCTTGCCAAAACAAACCTATGAATGACCAACCTGGCTCCCACGGCGTTACTAGGCCTTAAACTCATATCACATGCACACTCCATAAATCAATGGAAATTGTTGAACAATTAGTGATTTTAGCGCCCCTTTGGGCGGAGGTGTTGGTCACATGGGGTGCATGTGGCCACGTCCCAGCGCATTTTTCGGCACCCCGTGGCTAAACCGTTGCATATACCTCGTGCTATTGGTCATGTGGAGCAGCCATGTGGCCAAATATCCACACATGTCAGGCTAAAATCCAAGTGACTAATCGTTATAACCAACCATGCGCCAAATGGAAAAACAAAGTGTCATGTGGTTGGTCATATGCAAGAGTGTTAAGAACCGGGGCTACACACCAAGAAAAGGTTTGACCACGCACATGTACAAAAAATTCTATCGGTACTTCTCCCTTTCAAATGGTTTATGGAACATATGTAGTGTTGCCCATAAATCTAGCACTTTCTGTGATGAAACTATGGCAAGACGAGAAGGAAGAACCAAACCCTCTCACAAGAAGGATAAACCAGATGATTGAAGTTCAGCATCACAGGGATGTAGTAGATGAAAAGTTGCAGAAGTACCAGGATGATATGAAGATATTATTTGATCGCAAGGCCACAAAAAGGAACTTTCTCCCAGGGGATCTGGTTTTGAGGTGGGATGCTCGAAAAGAAGATTCAGGAAAAAATGGTGAATTCAATCGTATTTGGTATGGAGCCTTTAAGGTATCATCTTCTGAAGGAAAAAATTCATTTCTGCTTGAAAATTTGGATGGTAAGATCTTGAATGCCCCTGTTAATGGGCGTTTTTTAAAGCATTATATGGAATAATTAATCAGAAAAAAAAAAACTCATTGTATATACCATTTTGTTTTTCATTTCTAAAAAAAAAAAAATCATTCGCATTTTGTAAATAAATAAAAATTAGTTAAGTGTTTATATATATATATATATATATATATAAAGAAAAGAAAAAGTCCAAAGAGTTATTTTTGAAGTCATAACCTAGGTTTTCTGACTTTCATATTATTGAAAGTCTCCTTTTATACCTTCGATACTATCTTTCACGTTTTTCAGATTTTCTTATCCGAATAGGAGAGATTATGTATTAACCTTGAAAATCAACAAATGATTAAATTCAATATTGTCAGCTTTCATAGTTCTTTCTTTCTGACCAAAACTAGTTATGTTTGAGTCGATTTGGACTATCTTAAGTTCTTAATAGTTTGTCGAAGGTTTTAAGCTTGCTCAAAAGAAAACCCCTGAAAATAATTTTTCCTTTTCTTCTCTACAGACTGAGGAGTTTTGAAAGTTGAGAAGAATTGGTCTAGAATAATCAAAACAGTTGACAAACCTCTATTATAAAATTTTACATAGATAACCACCCCTGATATATTAAGTATCACTGATTTCCCCCGCTTCATATGCACAAGCTAATTATTAGACAGATGGTGAAAGGAAATTCATATTTGATTGCCCCCATCTAGTCCCACAGACGATGAAAGGAAATTCATTTAAATGATTGCCCTCGTATAAATATAAAAGAAATAGATAACTTCACCGGGGTACTGAACAGGCCTGCTGGCAGTGAAGCAATATCTGAGTATAAAATTTGCACTCGAAGCGGTGAAAGGAAATTCAGTAAAAAGGGGAAGATAACTTCACCGGGGTACTAAACAGGCTCGCTGGCAGTGACACAATATCTGAGGTGTTTGTAAGTTTGTCATACTTATCGATAACTCTATTCTAGTTATCAATTTTTCAAAACCGGATACTCATCTGAAGTCAAAATAGAGCTCCCTAATTATAAATTAAATTTTTTTATTTCGATTGATGCAAGCTGAAATTTACAAATCTGTTGAGTTTCCTAAGATTGTTTTAATCGTCTTAATATTAACTTAAATTTGGAACAAAAAAGAGAATATTATGAAGAACATTACAACTGAGTTTAAAGCAAATAAGAAGTTTTGAAAAGGTTTTCAAAGGCTTTATATAATCTCTTTTTCCTCTCCTTGAATAGTTTATCAGAGAAAAACCCTTGACACCATTTACCCAATAAAGGCATTGAGTCTACATGTTCTCCTCGTCCCGCAGGCAGACGAGGTCCCCAGTTGGAGCCTATGTTGAAACAAAGCTTAATTTTTTGTCCCTAAGGCCTCGATTTTTATTTTTAAGATTTCAGCTTTCCTCAAAGAAAATTTCATCATTTTTGAAATTCGCGACGCCTTTTATCTTTTATTTTTTAATAAGTACGGGAAAAAATTTACCAAAATATAAGTTTTCCAACGCTCTTCGAAAAATTATTTAAAACGGGCTGTAATTCAAAATTTACGATTTTTTAATTTAAACATGAAAGAAATCGGGATTTAGAGTTTTGTGTAAACAAATTTTCAATGCTAATTGAATCACGAAACCCCGATCCCCGATTTTCTGATGCATTTAATTCTTAATTAAAACACAAATTAATCCAATCTCTTCTAAGAAAGATTAAGAGTTAAATAATTCCATCGCGATTGCGGGATTCGCGATTCTATAATGAACGCGTCTCATGTCATCAGGTTTCCCGAAATCCTCATTTCCAAAACCACGATTCATAATTCACATTAAAACCAAACTAATGATGTTTTGACCCTAATCATGATTATTCAGTTAATTAGGATAAGTTAAATCCTATATTTAAAAAGAAAAACAGGCCATCACGATTTCACGATTTCGGGATTCGCGATTTCGTGAGAGCACGTCTCATTCCATCAAGTTTCCCGAAATCCCGATGTCTGGAATTCTGATTAACGAAATCCCGATAAGGTCTAATCTCAATTAATTAACATGAAAAAAAATTTTAATTTTTAATTAATACATCGCGATTTCACGATTTTGCGATTTTGGCGATCAGGTTTTCTTTGATGACATATCTTTTGACATCAAGAATGTTGAAACCCCGAAAAGTCATGTTTTCAGACTTAACTCATAATTAACACTAATAAATCATCTTTCTAAACAGGTTTAAAGTTAATCTTTCTTTGAATGTTCATTAACGCGTCGTTGTCCGATTAAGTAAGTTTCTATTATATTTGAAAACACCGAGAAAGCCTAAGTACGGACAATAAATGCATATCTCTGAAAATATCTTTTGCATTAAGAGCTTTAACTTTGTAACAGATGTACAAATCTCAATAATTTTATGATATATTCAAAGTAAATGTTCGAAACGTCTGTATTTCCATTCTAAAGCTGAACTTACTCACCCACTTTCTGTGACAGGTTTTCAAGAGAAACGTAGAGCTATGGCGCCTAAAAAAGCACCGAAGAAAAATGAAGAAGCACAGGAAGGTGATATTATCTCAGATACCACTCCACATGCCATACACTCCGTCAAATCATGGACTAGAATTTCTGAATGGCTAGAGGATGAGCTAAAGTATCCCGGCCCTGATTCTGAAAATCATCTTCGAGACATTACTGAATCTGAGCTTCATAAGGTTTCTTTGCGTCCGAGACTGGTGACATATACCGATATGATCGGCTGGGCTCTGGATAAGGTAGATATCCCAACAAGAATCATTGTGAACGAGCAAGGAGCTGTCGTCGGCTCATTCAGGCCTGACCACATTCAAGTAATGTATAAACTTTCATCGAATTATAAACACACTTTTAATGCTGAATTTTTAGCTAAGTTTCAAAGAAAGGAATGTGTTGAGGCAGGCCAGACATATTTCGACATGATTAGAGGATGGGCGAGGTCCGAAGCAAAGTTTAGGGCCGACGCTCATGGGATTTATGCTTCGACCTCCTTAAATGAATATATGGTTTATATAGCCATGATGTTATGCAAACTTTACGGGAGAAAGAATCCCTATCATTTTCATACTGACTGGGTACCATTCTTAGAGGAAGTTTTAGAAGGACGTAGTTTTAACTGGCATAAAATTTTTTCAGATAACCTAATGCAAGAGGTTGTAAATTATAAAGCAGCCAAGTCAAAGGGACAGCCAGTGTCTTTTTATATGTCTGCATATATTATGGATGCCATTTGTTTTATGACTCCCTTTCCATTAATGAATTGGAATTGGAATGTTTCCTGCCCAGAGCCTGTTCATAAATACCACTCAGCTCTCTGGGAAGAAAAGGATAAAGACGTTTTTTATGATGTTTGTCATTTTTTCATTATTCCCCTGCACAAAATATTTTTTGGATGTGAACCCCCTCACATATCTGATGCAGTCATAGAAAGCCTCAAATCGGTTCCCGATTGGTTTATTGAGGAACATTTTTCCTATATTAGGGTTTATGGTTGTTCCATCCCTCCTCACGTACTCCTGAAATTCTTACCAGACAGATTGATATGCAGAGAAGTAGCTCATCAGTTAGCCAAGGGTGGTATTGGGTTAGAATTAAAATCTCTTCAGAAAAAAACATGGCCATCTTTCCCTGTTAATGTTGGGAAATTTACTTTATCAAATTTAGGCCATTATAAGGCAGAGGCCAAGTCATTGGAGGAAGTGAAGTTAGTAAACATCGAGCACCAAAAACATGACCCTTACCAAATAATTAGTCGGCATTACATACATTGTAATTTAAAAGCATATGAACATGAAGTTTCTGTTTATGATGATATTTTCAAAGATGTTAAGTCTTATGAGGAAGTACAGAATAGAGTACAAGCCTTTCCACCTGACTCACAGGTTGGGTTTGCATCTTTTCAAAGACATAGGCAAAGCTATCTATCGAATATTTTACAAGGTGAAATATCGACCCCATTGCCAGAACAGGAAGAAACCCCTCCAGGGTTTGAAACTGATACTCAGGGTAAATGAAATGACAAAGATAAGTTGAAGGATTCTGAAATACCTCCTCAAAACACAGAGGGTACTCAGATAAAAGAATCGGGGACAGAGAAAGGGAAAGGACTGGAAACAAGTCCAATAATTCTTGATGATGTTCCAGAAAAGATAGGAGGAACTGCTTCAAAAGAACTTGGTAGTCCTATTACCTCCTTAACTCCATTATAGTCTACTTTTGGAACCCCTCATGAAGGATTTCTATATGTCAGTGACCTAGAGCTGATTTCAAGAGATGAAATCCCCCCATCGGATTACTTTTTCAGCAAAAAGCGAAGAGCTGTCTTGAAACAGGAAATTCATTCTAGAGGAGAAGGATCGATTAAGAAGCATAGAGTTATAATAGATGGAAAGAAACTCAAGGATGGAGAGTTCGCTACAGAATTAGCAGGAACAATGGGTGCTATATCATCAACTAATATATATTCTATGGGAAACCTAACAACTATGCTTGAACAAAAGGATCAAGAAATAATCCAGTTGCAAGACAGACTGAAGGAAAATGAAAGAAATATTGGTTGGGGAATACAGAAGGGTCTAGAACAAGATAGACTCAAAGATATGTAAGAAATCCAAAAATTAATTAAAGATTTGGATGAGGCAAAACATTTAATATAGGTCACACAGGAACAAGTTCAAAAGCTAGGAGAAGAAAATAAACAGTTGCATGATAAGATTAATTTTATTACTAACCAGGTAGTTGAACTTGAACATTTCAGGACACAGGCATCAGAGATATATGCACGAATAGAGGAGGAACAACAGAAAGTATTCTGGAATCTGGAAATAATCCAAAATTATTTTCAGGAATCAAATAAGTCCATGGAAAATGTGTTCCAGAAATAAAGAGAGGCGAAAGCAGCAAGGACTACTTTTCAGAAAGCAGTGGCTTCCTCGTTAAAAGAATAAATTGGAAAAACTCAGAAATTATCTATTTATGAACAGGTAAAAGGGGATAAAATGATAAAAGTCTGGGAATCAAAATTGGTTGAACATAAAAGAATCACAAAAGAAGTTAATGAAGATTGCCAAGGAATCTTCGATCTTTTTGAAAGCGATTCATTGAATATCGGAACAGCTGGTTGTTCTGGATTGTTATGTGAAATCAATATAGTCAAGCATCAGCTAAGGTTTAGAAAAGAGCTCGAGGAAAAGAAAGAAGAAATTTCGAACATTGAATCGATCAACATCACAGAGATCAACATGTGGATGGTGTCTTCGAGTTTAAAGTTGAAAACAGTTAAATTCACAGAAAGTATGATAGAAAGTCGGTTGCCCGAATTATAGAGGATATTTTTCTCATTTGAATAAAATGAGATACCCAAGGCTCCCAAGACCTTAGTAATTTTTTTGGGAAAATGTGTTCAGTGCGTTGAAACAGAGAAAGGAAGTTCATCAACGCAAACTTAAAACTTTTTAAAATATTTTTATTATTAGAATTTTAAAAGAAATTGTAAACGGTTGACATTATTTTATGTAACCGTAATACTAGGGAGTTGGTTAGTTACCAACATGAAACTTTGACAAAAATGTATAAATATAACTTCAAAAGGTTAAGAAAGGGCTTCAAAAATTTGGAGAGAGCCATTTTTGTAATATCAGTTTTGAAATACATCAGAATATAAATCGCAAACGAGATTCTGGATCCTGCAACTTTGTAACTATGTGTCTTCTCCCTGTTTATCATACTCTGTTGAATTTTTCCTTTCAATGTTATATATAACAAGTAAATCAATTTGAATTTATATACATCATCGATTTATATTTTTAGGTTGGTTTGGATGTTAAAGGGTTTGCAGTTTTTCCTCTGGAATTGCTTTAGCGATTTTAAGACCTGTAAATCTTTTGTTCCTTAATTCTTAACCCTTGTTAGAAACCTCGTCTTTTCTTTCATCAATGTCTTTTGAAATATAAGATTATTTCATGATAAAAGCCTTATATTTCTTTGTAATTTTCATTTGTTGTTTATCATTCTCGAAATTGTTATGAAACCAGGAAACAACCTTGAATGTGTTTTACATTACTGTTTTAGATTTTAAAATTGTTTTCTTTAATCTCATCTCTGGTAATCTGAAGTGACCAATTGATAGAAACCATTTTATAAATAAATAAATACTTATCCTTCAAATGACTGTTCCAAGTGTCAAACAACCCAACATTGAACCCAGACTACAAGACCAAACTAGCATCACTTTAAACTTATTTAACACCATTTTACAGACAACAACCAACCGGGTAGAACTAGAACGATCATGGGCTGCTATTGAACGTGACATCAACATCCAAGAACAACAAGAAGAAAGACAAAGACAGTTGAGAAACTGATTTTGCCTCAACCTTCTTAAAAATTACTATTTCCAAATCATTCCTTTAAAATAATTTACGGATGCCTCGACGATATGTTTTATAGCCTTAAAACATAAACTCAGGAACAACAGTTTGACCCTAGAAATGAAAAAGAGACGTATATGAAAGAAAGGAAAGAAGTGATAGGATCATAATGGATAGCATTGAATTCAACTGTGCCACCTTTTTATGACAAACCACCAGTATATGATATGCCACCAGTCTATAACTATTCATAAAGAAAAGTTGACAAGGTAAGCACTTTGAATAGTTTTCTGAAAAATTGTTTAGAGTTATTGAAATATGAGTCTACTTTGAGTATTCTACATGGAATGATTGACCGTTGTACCCAAGAGAAAGAGATACTTGTCACACACAAAGAACTTAACCAGGTGCACTGTAAGAAGACAAAAAATAGCGAGTTTCAACTCAATGCGCATATAGAAAACTACGACATGGAAACAATTATTTTGGATCTAGTCTCCAATCTTAGTGTCATCCCAAGGAAGACCTAGGATATTATGGGCCAACTGAAGTTGATTTGGTATCCCATTTAGATGAGGTTAGAAAACTAGCACAATATCATCCCAACTGGAAGGTCGTAAGGGGTAAGTTTTAGCATTGATGGAGTGTGCAACATGGTTGATTTCGAAGTAATTGAGATAGTAGATGGAAGCACCCCTTACCCAAAACTCCTTGAACTTGATTGGGACTTCGACAAACATACTATAATTAACCTAAAGAAGAGACATATGATATTTGAAGTAAAAAACTTGAAGGTTACTACGTCGTTGGATCCTACTGAAGGATGAATAAATGTAGAACCTGTGAAGGGAAACGGACTCGACAATATATATAACATGATTGTGTGGATGGATTATTATATGAACCCTACAATTGATGGTGTAATCAGTTGGAGAATTATTAGTTCATGTGCATCAGATTCAAAAGAAGCTTTGGATAATTGGTAGCAGCGATTGCACAAAGTGTCTACAAGGAAATGTGCTCAAATTACCCACGCATTTCAATGGATTGGAACCAAGGTATGTTATCCTCCAAGGTATGATGGAATAATTGATGTAGCTTATTTTATAAGCTAATTTGAATTACAAATACCATATCAACAAATAGTATTAGCGTTATATTTCGCATTGAAAGAGACCCCGAAAATATGGTGGGATGTGCATAAGGATGGAATAAGATATTAACAGCAGTGTAGAAGACTATTATAGCTCAAGTTCATGATTGAGAATGAAGATACTATGAAGAAGTATACATGATTGAGTTGATCGATGGAGCATGTTACACAATGTATTCCGGCATGGAAAAAATTACCTGGGAAAGAATGGACACATGTTGGCCCTTGGTTATGGAAGGGAGAAAAGATCAAGGAAGAAAAGGTGAAATGCAAACTACGCGGAAGACACAGTGACTGTTATTGGGTCGAAGTGAGCAAAAGAGAAGAAAAGATGGAGTGAAGCCTGAGAAATAAAGTCGTTGGACAAGGAGATCGAGGATGATAGATCAGAAAGGAAGAAGGATCATGGACAACTTAACAAGTGGAAAAATCCACAGTTAGATGCTTTGGAGCACCACGTGAAAAGGAAGGAAAGACAGGTTGGAAAAGCCCTGAAAATGTGGGTCATGTTGACCTAGGGTTTAGACACCTAGGGTTTTGGTATCTAGGGTTATGGACACCTAGGTTTCAACCTAAGGATGTCGGTAAGTGATTGTAATGTATAAATAAGAACCTATATGAGGGAAGAGGGTTCGTTCAGATTCGTGTTACTCAATCTAGTTGTTGTTGGTATGTTGTGAGAGATTATTGTTGTGTGAGAGAGAAGTGCTAAGTGTGAGAGCCTTCTGGTATTGTAAGATCTTCAGCTGGGTGTGAAGATAAACCTTACAGCTGGGTGCACAGGGAGGGGAGAGAAAGAGAGGAGAAGAAAGACGGTCTACTAGCTAAGAGCGCAGACAAGAACTGTATGCTTTCATCTTAATATATTATAAAGCACAGTTATGTGGACGTAGCCCTATAGAGAGGGTGAACCATGTATATCTGTCTTTTGTGTGTGATTGATGCAGTGTTATTGTTCCTTGATATACTATTATTGCATTCTTTTGATAGATCTGATAGGTGTATTGAGTAGATCTAAGCTGATAAGTGATATATGCATGTTGTATTTTTCTAGTATTACATCCACTTGATATTCCCCTTGGTTGTAGACACTTCTATCCTGCAAGCCCCCCATATCTTTTTCGGGTGAGACTGCATCTGCTTCGCAGGTGTAGATGAAAGCGCCAGTATTTAGGGCTTGCTGGTGCGCTCTTGGAGATGAACCCTGGGTCTACTCCTCTGCCAACAAATGGTACCATTTCTAGGACAGGAATCTCCTTGAGGGAATGTCATGGTGGTTCCTGTCAAAGACAGAGATTCAAAAGTGGTTAGAGGATCAAGAAAAAGACTTCGCTGAAGCCCAGAACAAGAACCCTAATATCAGTATAGAGGATTGGTTGGAGAGACATATATTTACTGATATACACAAGATATTCTTTGGAGGAATCCATTAGGAACCATATGAGTGGTTAGCTAGGTTGGCAGATACCCAGTTTGAGGTCAGATATAGACCTCTTGTAGTTTTGATGTTGGCGTTGATCAAGAAGGTCAAGAGAGGTGATAATGCAGTGTCAAGAGAAGTAGATCATTGTTTCGATAGCACCATTGGAGGCTACAACACCGAGTTTGTTGTTGACAGAGTAGAGTTGTATAGCCAAGCCGAGAGATATTTTTGCAAGGAACCCAGAGGAAAATTTTTACACTTTCTGAAGTTGAGAATAAATATGTTGTTGCATGAGAAGAACATATTGAATATGAAATAGTTTGGTCAAATCTAAAAAGGCTAATGTTCAAAAATTCATATAGTGACAACGACACAAAGGTTGGACATATGCGCAGTGGGAGAGTGTTCAGAGAAGTTCATATTGTGAACCTGTTCAAGAAGAACTATGGAGATGAGGGTTTCTACAGTGGAGAAGAAGCAGGTTTGACGGACAAAGAGCATTCAGAACCTGCTAGGATAGAGGAAGGAAAAGATGAAGAACTTCACTGGGACGAGCCAAAAACTTCAGGAACTGCGCACACTATTGAATTAAGTTCTATTACCCCTCCTATTGATTCAGTAGTATTAAGGAATCAAAGTAATACAAGCCACCAAAGTGTCCAGAGCACTGTCACTAGTAGTCCACCTCATACTCAGTTGGGGACCCTAGGAAGATCTATGGAAGATGAGATGAGACTCCCTATATTTATGGGAGATCGATATAGAGATCTTAACCAACATTGGTTCTTATGTGACGTTGTATGGAATATTAAGAATGTCACTGAAGAAGCAATGAAAAGAACCCAGTTTAGTACTACCCTAAGAGATCGCGCATTAAGATGGTACATGAAGCTTGTCCAAGGACTTGTGTAGCCTAAGCCACTAAATGAGATCAAGAATGCGTTGACTGTAGAATTTAAGAAACCTAAGTCAGAGTTCCAATGTATTACAGGACTGAAGGAGATCAAGAAGAAGGTAGTCGATCCAGTTTGGGAGTTCGATCAGAGATTCAAGACCTTAACAGGCTGATTGACTTTTCAGATTCCAGATGAGCAAAACAAGGAATGGTTCATTTCTACCCTCTTACCACACATCAAAGTTCCTCTGATGCAGCAGAAGATTGCTTCACAGGCTAAGGCATTGGATATTGCCATGAATCTAGAATCAGCCCCTATGGGAGAATCCATCTCAGGTATGAGTCAGATCTTGAGTCAACTGACTAGTTTGTCTTTTCAAGTCGAAGATATGAAGAAAGACAAGGGAAAAGATAAAATATAAGACATCTGGTGTGTCAGATGCAGGTCAGAAGGCCATGACAAGGTGAAATACCCTCTATTCCATGAATACTTGGGCTTTGGAGCCCCGATCCCTTTGAATAAAGTCACCTTACCCTTGTGCGAGGTATGCATAAATAGACATCACCCTGGTGAGTGCTATTACATGCAAAAGTATGTCCAGACAATTACAGATTTGTATTGTACATTCTATAAGTCCATGGGACATGATGATAGGGATTGTAGGGCTTACGATCTCATGCATGAAAGGTAAAGAGACATATACAAGATTCAAGGAAAATTACAATAAGAAGGAAACACTACATAGTATAACTCCCTTGGGAGAGGAAATTCTAATCCTCGTGGTGGATTCAGAGGAAGAGGACGAGGAGAAGGAATGGGTCGAGGCTGAGGACAAATAATCTGTTATAACTACACACAACCAGGACACTTGGGAAGGGACAATCAAAACCCTTGTACTACTTCCAGCTACTGTAACTCCTTCGAGCATGTTATTGAATAATGTCCAGCACTGTTGGCTAAACTTCAAGAGAAACAAGGACCTCAGCAGAACCCGCAAACACAGTTGATCAAATCTGAACCTCATGGAGAAGAAACTAGAGTCATTGTTACAGGAGATGACAAAATGACCCAAGGGAAGACTACAAAAGATTCAAGAATTAGGAAAGCTGCAGAGAAGACCCAAACCTTTGATGCAAAGAAAGAAAGACAAATATTTGAGGAAGCAAGAAAAGAGTTCAAAGGAGACCAAGGTTATTCATGAAAGACAAGAACATAAGCCAAAGAGTATGGAATGCCTCAGGAATTTGATCAGTCTGCTTCGCCAAGAGAAGTAGAAGAGGTAAGCAAGCTCATGGAATTTCTATATACTTGCATTAAGTTAATTCAGGATGAGAGCACTATCCAAGAACTACAAAATTTAATCAGACAATATGAGCTAGGAAAGATAGACCCCTTACTGAGTAGGGTAGTACACCAAATCAATAAGAAGAGAAGGACCAATAAGGAATTACATTTGAATGCTCAAATAGGTGAATATGATATAGATTATGTAGTCCTCGACTTAGGGTCGGAGGTAAATGTCATGACGAAGAAAACTTGGGAACTAATGGGAAAACCTAGACTAATCTATTCCCTTATCAGGCTCAGGATGGCTAATCAATAGGTTGTAAGCCCCTTTGGTAGACTAGAACATGTCCCTATGGACATTGATGGAGTAAGAACATTTTCATATTTTGAGGTAATTGAGATAGTTGATGACAACTGCCCATATCATGTGCTGTTAGGAATTGATTGGGCCTTCAAAAATTCCACTGTGGTTGATTTAAAGAAAAGAAATATGACTTTTGAAAAATATGGCCTTAGGGTCATTGCACCCTTAGATCCAAATGAAGTTCAGCGATACATAGATCCCATTAGAGAATAAGATTGCACATATGAACTGGAAAATATATACAAATTAACAGCCAGATAATGGGTTTACATTAATCCTACGGCCGATGGAAACTTAAGATGGTGAAGTGACAATGTATGCTTATCAGACTCGGAAGAAGCACTGGAGAATTGACAGAATAAAATGTATGAAGTATCTACAAGAATATGTGCTAGACTAATCAGAGAAGTTCACTGGATGGGCACAAAAGTAAGTAACTTACCCATGTTTGATGGTCTAAATCCTTTAGAAACCTTCTTGTCATAATTTGAAGAGAGTGTACCAATGCAACAAAGACTGTTGGTGATGGATGATGCCCTGAGAGAAACCCCAACAAGATGGTGGGAGGCACACAAAAGTAACATTACATATTGGGTACAGTGTCGTACATTGATGAAAACGTGGTTTGTAGCACAAGTAGAAGGCTGTGAAGTTCAATACACAGGCCGAAGCTACCCAAAGGACCATGTGAGAAGCTGTGAGGAAGCCTGGAGCAATGCTCCTCAAGAAAAATGGGTACACAAATTCATCAACACATTGGACACAACACCTATCAATCGGTACCTTCAAGCAGAGCTGCGCCTCATCACTACAGATTGGAAAGGTATGACTCAGAATTTTGTAACCACCTTCTTATTTGAAATTCAATATCCTTCAGTAGATCAAGAACTACATATTTTCAGACAAAAATTATTTGAGGAGGCCTCTAGCCTCTCCTTAGAGAAAGAAGAAGACGAATGGACTACGCCTCTCTAGAAACTACAAGGCTGTTATAACATCAATGCTGACAAAGACGATGATCCGAGGAAGGTGAACATCACAGAAACAAAAGGCCAAAGATATGTGGAAGGACAAGGAGTTGAGTTACCATTCATTGGACAAGTAATCAATATTAAGAAGGTCAATATTGGAACAAAACAAACCCCGAAGCTTGCAAATATTCAAGATTATTGGGATGCTTCCACTATTGACAAGATTACAAAATTATTGCATGAATATTAGGATTTTTTTCCAACCAAGTTCATTGATATGAAGAGAATTAAAGGGCCTATGGGTGAGATGAGGATTCCTTTGAAGCCAGATGATAAACCAGTCAAACAGAGACCTTACAGATTGAACCCTAAATATAAGGAGAAAGTGAAGATTGAGCTCGACAGAATGTTGGAAGCAAGGATTATAGAACTTGTCAAAGAATCAGAGTGGATTAGCCCTATGGTGGTACAAGACAAGAATACAAGATAGATTAGGAAATGTGTAGATCTTAGGAAGATGAATTATGCTTGTTTGCATGACCCCTTCCCTACACCATTTACTGATGAAGTGTTAGATAATGTCGGAGGGCAGGAAGTATATTCTTTTACAGATGGATTTTTCAGGATACCATCAGATCGGGATTGCCAAGGAAGATCACCACAAGACCACATTTTCAACATAATGGGGGTCTTATCAGTATACAATGATGCCATTTGGATTAAATAATACCCCATCCATCTTTTCCAGGGTGGTGGTCGAAGCATTCAAGGAGTTTTTGCATAAATTTCTAGAAGCATACTTTGATGATTAGATTGTTTTTAGTTTATTAAAGAATCATATTGAATGTATAAGGCTAATGTTGAACAAATGTAGGTAATGTCAAATTGCTTTGAATCTGAATAAGTGCATCTTATTCTCACCATTCGGAGTGTTTTTAGGTCATATTGTATGCAAGAAGAGATTACTGTTTGATCCATCTAAAATTTCCATTATAGTTGATCTGCCACATCCTACTTTAGTCAAACAGTTGCACACTACGTTGGGACACACAGGATATTAAAAGAGGTTCATTAAAAGATATACTCATATAACAACACCTATGAAGAAGTTGTTGAAGAAAGATTGTCATTTTAGTTCGACAGAAGAATGCCAACAGATCTTCGACACACTGAAACAAAAAATGGTTACTACGCCTATTCTGGTTTTCCTATATTGGACCAAGGAATTTCATGTGCATGTCAATGCATATTCTATTGCCTTAGGAGCAGTGTTAGAACAACCTATTGAAGGAGTGATTTATCATCCATTATATTTTGCTAGAAGGAAGCTATCAACTGCAGAGGTCAACTACACCACCACTGAGCGAGAAGGGTTAGCCGTGGTGTATGCATTGCAAAGGTTTTTCCACTACTTGTTGGGACGATGCTTTAAAATGTTTACTTATCACTCCACATAGAATTACCTAGTCAACAAGCCATTTTTTGGGGGGAGAATATGCAGATGGATTCTGCTATTTCAATAATATGACTTTGAGATCATAGTCAAGCCAGGAATAATGAACAAAGGTCCTGACCACTTGTCAAGGTTGGAACATGGAGAAGAGCCCACTAGTTTGAAGGACACACTGTCGGATGCATAGTTGTTATCCATTAGAAATATTGATGACCACTTCACAGAAATAGTCCAGTTCCTAACAATAGGAATGGCACCTAGTGAATATACAATTCCCCAAAAGGAACAACGAGTAGTATGCACTGCAGACTTTTCACTTCTAGATGGACATCTATACAAGATGGGACCTGATGAGATATTGAGAAGGTGTGTTATGGAGGAAGAGTGCCTACTGATCCTCACAGAACATCATGAAGGCATTGCAGGAGGACATTATGCAGGTAAAGAAACTGCGCAGAAGGTTCTTAGAGATGGCCTTTGGTGGCCTACCTTACACAGAGATGCTAAAGACTATTCTAGAGCCTACGATGTATGCCAAAGAGTTGGGAAACCATCCATAAGAGATGAAATTCCATTAGCACCACAGATGACCCTACAAGCATTTGAGAAATGGGCCATTGATTTCGTGGGACCTATAAACCCACCAGGAAAGTGCACATGATCAAGGTACATCATCACTGCGACATAATACTTGACCAGATGGGCTGAAGCAAGAGAAGTTAAGGACTGTAGTGCAACTACAATTGAGCGCTTCATATTTGATGACATCATAACCAGGTTTGGATGCTCCAAGATCCTTATGAGTGATCAAGGCACACATTTCATAAATAAGACTTTTGAAGCCTTGAATAAGGCATTTGCAGTCCGCCATCAGAAGAACACACCTTACCATCCACAAGCAAATGGGACAGTTAAAGAATTAAATAAGATCTTAGAGACAACACTAACCAATATTTGTAGTGTGAATAGGGATGACTGGGATTTAAGAGTACCAACAGTACTTTGGGCCTATAGAACCACTTGCAAGAAGTTAACAATGAAGACCCCCTTCAAGTTGGTTTATGGTCTCGAAGTTGTTATTCCAATGGAATAATTGGTGCCAAGCTTAATAATTGCTTTCTTTACAGATATGGATGACACTGACGTTGTTCAAGAGAGGATTTCACAGTTGGTTGAATTGGAAGAAGAAATATTTATTGCAGGATTCCATCAACAAGTACAGAAGGAAAGAGAAAAGGCCTACCATGACAGGCACATCAAGAAGATGGCATTCAGACAAGGTGATTTGGTACTGGTATATGACAGTAAGTTCAACAAGCATCCTAGGAAGTTCAGAATGCATTGGCTAGGGCCATACAAGATCGATCATATTACAAAAGGAGGAGTTGCATAGTTGAAGACTTTAAAGGGAGAGTGGAAAGAAGGATTAGTGAATGGGAGCCGGCTAAAGTTGTACTATCACAACCAACTACCTTGTAGCTATCAATAGAAGCATAAGGAAAAGGGTATAGGTACTAGGTACAGTTAAAACTAGGTACTAGACATAGAAAATAAAGTCTACACAAGGGAAGGAGAGGAAGCATAGAGAAGAAAGCAAAGGCTTCACTGCTCAATCCAAAGTTGAAGTAAAACAGGAAGCTCAGATCTGAAGTACCTCGGGATGAGTCACAGGTGAGTTTTGGGGGCCTATTAGCCCTTGGTTATGGAAGGGATTGAAGATCAAGGAAGAAAAGGTGAAATGCGAACTGCACGGAAGACACAGTGACTGTTACTGGGTCGAAGTGAGCAAAAGAGAAGAAAAGATGGAGCAAAGCCCGAGAAATAAATCCGTTGGACGCAGAGATTGAGGATGACATATGAGCAAGGAAGAAGGATCATGGAAAAATTGGCAAGTGGAAAAAGCTACCGTTAGTTTCTTTAGAGCACTGCGTGAAAAGGAAGGAAAGACAAGCTAGCAAAACCCTGAAAACGTGGGTCAAGTTGAACTAGGGTTTAGACACCTAGGGTTTTGGTATCTAGGGTTTTGGACACCTAGGTTTCGACCTAAGGATGTCGATAAGTGATTGTAATGTATAAATAAGAAACTATATGATGGAAGAGGGTTCGTTCAGGTTCGAGTTACTCGATATAGTTGTTGTTGGTATGTTGTGAGAGATTATTGTTGTGTGAGAGAGAAGTGCTAAGTGTGAGAGCCTTCTGGTATTGTAAGATCTTCAGTTGGGTGCGAAGATCAACCCTGTAGCTGGGTGCATAGGGAGGGGAGAGAAAGAGAGGAGAAGAAAGATGGTCTGCTAGCTAAGAGTGCAGATAAGAACTGTATGCTTGCATCTTAATATATTATAAAGCACAGTTATGTGGATGTATCCCTAGAGAGAGGGTGAACCACGTATATCTGTCTTGTGTGTGTGATTGATGCAGTGTTATTTTGCCTTGATATACTTTTATTGCATTATTGTGATAGATATGATAGGTGTATGGAGTATATCTAAGTTGATAAGTGATATATGCATGTTGTATTGTTCTATTATTGGATCCACTTAATATTCCCCTTGGTTGTAGACACTTTTGTCCTGCAACCCCCCCATAGCTACTTCAGGTGAGACTGCATCTCCTTCGCAGGTGTAGTCAAAAGGGATAGTAGTTAGGGCTTGTTGGTGCACTCTTGGAGATGAACCTTGGGTCTGTCCCTATCCCAACAACACATTTGTTTGTACAAACCTTGGAAACAATCCTGAAAAATTAGTACTTGGAACTGGAAGTGCACAGAGAAACTGCAGATCAGGAAGAATAAAGACAAAATTTCAAGGGAACTTTTATTTTTGAAGATGATGCTCCTTTAATTGACTCAAATTTGCAGGTCATCAAGAACAAGATTTTTTCAGTAGAAGAGTCGATAGAAATAGTACCTGTATGTAGCGTGCATAGATATTATGTGATAGTCAAAAACATTTTGCATTGTTATAATTTTGTTGAAGAAGACCAAGAGGAGGATGAAGATCCCATAAATGTGAAAATACTAGAAACTAAAGGAGAGCATGCAATAGAAGGACACCAACTTGAATTGGTTGTATATGCAAAGCCATTGAGGACACACAAGGTAAATATCGGTACAAACAATAAGCCCAAATTTTCAAATATTGGATACTATTGGCATGATGAAACTGTGGAGAAGATAGATGAATTACTACACAAATATCAGGTTATGTTTCTGAACACTTTTTCAAATATGAATGGGATCACTGTGGAGTTAGTATAAATGAAGGTTTCTTTGAATCCAGAGGATAAGCTAGTGAAATAGAGGCCATACATACTAAACTTGGTGTATATGCAGAAGGTGAAAGTGGATATAGATAGAATGTTGGAAGCTATAATTATTGAAACCATTGAAAAATTAGAGTGGATTAGTCCAATGCTAGTTCAGGATAAGAAGACAAGAGGGATGAGAATTTGTGTATATCTAAGGAAATCAAATGATGTATGTTTACATGATTCATTTCCTACACCGCTTATAGATGAAGTGTTGGAGAATGTAGGGGGACAATAATCATATTCATTCATAGATGGATTTTTAGGATATCATCAGATAAATATTGTGCAGGAAGATAGATATAATACTACATTTACAACATAATGGGGATGTTACCATTACACAATGATTCCTTTTGGATTGAATAATGCACCGACAATATTCTCTAGAGTGTTTGTAGCAACATTTAAATATTTCATCCATAAGTTCTTAGACTTATACTTAGATGGACGATCTTTATCTTGTTGAAAGACCATATTGAGATTTGTGTTTGATATTGGATAGGTGTAGACAGTTTGAGATATCTTTGAATTTAAAGAAGTGCATTTGATGTGCCTCATTTGGTATCTTATTGGACATGTAGTGTGTAAGAAAATATTTTTGGTAGATCCCATGAAGATTGTCGTGATTGTTGATTTACCATTGTCAACTTTAGTGCGAAAGTTACAAGCAACATTGGGTCATACAGGATACTACAAGAAGTTCATTAAAGGATATGCACATATTACAACCCCTATGGAAAGATTATTAAAGAAGGAGAATAAGTGTCAATGGAGTGAGGAATGTCATGAAGGTTTAGATACTTTGAAGAAAAAACTAGTTATCGCATTGATTTTGATATTTTCAAATTGGAAGGAGTTTCATGTTCGCGTGGATGCGTCATTTGTAGATTTAGGAGCAGTAATAGCTCAAACTAGAGAAGGAGATATAGATCATCTCATTTCCTTTGAAATAAATATGTTTTCAACTACACAACAAAACTATATTATGACAGAACATGAATGATTAGTAATGGTGTACACATTGCAAAAGTGTAAAAATTACTTGTTGGGTTCACACTTTAAGATGTACATAGACCATTATGTGCTAAGATATTTGGTCAATAAGCTAGTGTTGGGGGAAACAATATGCAGATGGATATTATTGTTTCAGGAATATGTCTTTGAGTTAATTGTGAAACCAGGGAAATTTAATTCAGGACTAGATCAGTTATCATGCATACTATCAGGAATAGACGTAGGAAACTTGGATGATAACTTACGAGACACGCACTTATTTTTAGTACAAATGGTTGATGTTTATTTTAAAGAAATATTTCAGTTATTGAGAACATGATTAACCCCATCAGAGTTTACAGTTGCATAGAAGAAGAAATTAATAGTAAAGGCCACATACTATCAACTTATAGCAAGAAATTCGTACAAGCTAGGTGTAGATGGTATTATGTGATGATGTGTATTAGAAAATGAAATACATATGATATTGTCAAAGGCACATGAAGGGGTTGTAGGAGGTGATTATGAAAGAAAATAAGTAAGTCAGAATATTTTGCGTACATGATCATGGTGGCCTACCCTTCATAAGGATGCCAAGGAATTTTGTAAGACTTGTGATATTTTCCAAAGTATTGGGAATCCTTCGAGGAGAGATGAAATGTCGTCAGTACCACAAGTGACATTACAATATTTTGATAAATGGGAAGTGGAATTTGTTGGGATGATTAATCCACTAGTGAAGAGATCAAGAGTAAGATACATCATTACTATAACAAATTGTTTGACTAGATGGGTTGGAGAAGAACCAATACAAGATCGCAACACAGAGATAGTTGCACAATGTTTGTTTGAAAACATGGTGACATGGTTTGTATGCCTAAGAATACTTATGAGTAATCAGGGAACTCATTTTCTAAATAGGATTTTTGTAGCTTTCACAAAGGATTTTCAGATTCAACATCAGAAGAGCAAACCGTAGTGAAGAAGGTGTGTAATTTAAGCTAAGATGACTAGGAATCGAAGAGTCTAGTATTATTATAGGTGTATATGACTACAAGTAATAAGTTGATAGGACATACCCCATTCATACTAGTTTATGGCCAATAATTTGTTATTCCTAAGTAATTCATAGTACCAAGTCTTTGCATTGTTGCACTAACAAAACTTATAGATTATGGCTCATTGGAGAAGATATTGTCAGAACTAGTAGAGATGGAAGAAGACCAGTTTGTCATAGATTTCCATCAACAAGTTTAGAATTTTTTCAAGAAAGCATGGCATGGGAATAACATTAAATAGAATAAGTTTAAGATAGGAGACTTAAATTTTCGTTAGGACAACAAGTTTTTGCAGGACAATGGGAAGTTTCAGATGCATTGGTTGGATCCATATGTGATTAGGTTTGTGACATATGTAGGTGTTTCTCAGTTGGAGAAATGAATGGAGAAGTTGTGGAAGGACTGGTTAATAGTAGTCAATTGAAACTGTACAGGGACAACCATACTTTCGTGCACTAGTTAGAGCGTGCAGTATGTGTACCATAGTACTTGTATTATAGTGTATTATAGAAGAGAAAAAAATAAGAAGAAAAGAAACAAAACATTTCAAGGTTGAAGTGATGCCTAAGGATAAACGACTAAGGATCTAAGGCCATAAAGTGTTGCACAGAGGTGGAAAGAAGAAGGAACTATGTGTAGGAAGGAAGATTGAAGTGTGACAAAGATATGTGCAAGGGTAGGCAAACACATTAAAGAGAATACATGATGGGAGACACATTAAATAGAGATCATAATGGTAAAGTAGTCGAGACGCATAGTCATAAATGGGAAAAAGAGACGAGACCATGAAACACTGACAAGATAGCAACCATGATCTGTAGAATAAGTCAAATTTATTGTAGAGGATGGAAAGAATTAAATGTGAAGTACAAGTTTGACTAGACTACAGGTTTGGGCGTGAAGAATAAAAACATCTGGTGACAAGTGATAAAATAAGTTAAAGGGTTGACAGAAAGAAGTTATTGTCATTTGAGTTTTCATAGAGAGCAGTAAATTAGAGAGTCGAGTGAATATAGAAAGATCTGAAGAAGTTATCTTCCAACTGAGAAGTTGTATAGAGAAATGGTGCCAATGAAGACAGGACAAGCTTCGTCACATCCAAAGAAATAACGCACCAGGAAGACATCGATAAGTGTGACCAAGGAAAAAATGGGAGCATCAGCATTAGGGTCAACCACAATTCACTATCGAAGGGATTATGTACCACCAAGGAAGCTGCCATCAAATAAAGTGAAATTATAGAAAGAGTCGAAGTATGAACTCGTCGAGCCAGAAATACCACAAGGTGTGGTCATTGAGGTTGATATGCTTGGTGCAGTGGGAATCCTGAATTATGTCGACCATGACTTGATAGATGTGATTAAGTTTCCAGAATTGGATCTGGATAAGTACATAAGCATAAGACTCACCCTGAATTCATAAGCAATCATAGTGGAGCCATAGGAATGGGTGACGGGGATGGAAAATAAAAACATTATGAACATTTTTTATATTCCACATTTTGGCAGGAGCGTGGAGATAAATATTTGTGTTAGGTTGTTGGCCCTCGGCCAAGTTTTGAGGACACCGTGGTCAGTTTTGGACCACTTTTTGGACTTCGACAGGCTAGTCAAAGATGGAGCGCTTAGGTGGAGTTGAGATCGTGGATCTCATCGATTTTGCGGGCTATGTGGACCCAGTTGTTACAGGTGAATCCTCCTGTGGAAAAGTAGATTCCTTATTGGTATCTAGACTCCTAAGGCCAAGACATAAAAGTTCTTAACATGGACACTGACATCCTTTTAGATCTAATCAAGATAACATATGAAAGAGGATAATAAAGATGTGTACCTTATTAACAACATTTGTCCTTGCAAATTCCAGGCTAAGCTTCGATCCTAAGCTCCCTGATAGGTCCTATAGAACAAACAAAGATACAATGTAATTCTTACTCTACTAGTATTAGCTCAAACATAGATCCATATATTGCAGACAAAATCATGTGGAACAAGCATAAGTTTGAAAGAAACAATCCAAGCATTGATGTATTGATAAGAACAAGTAAAAGTACTTACAATCCTTTGGATGAAGGTGCACCAACATCTTCCAATTCTCCTTGTCCAACCCCTTTTCTCAAGTAATATACACTAATTGCTTTGATGACATCTCCTCTGTTAATACCACTTATAGGATCATAAGTTTGGTATCAATCTCTAGTCTCCACCTTTATTTCACTATGAGGAGGCCTCCTTATATAAACTTGGAGAGGCCCAACCACTTGAGAGATATTTGAGATAAGTTGAGGATTCTTCTCCTTCAGTTGAGGATCTTCCCTAAGATCATGCCTTGACCTTCTATTCGAATCCAACCACCTTAAAAAATTAAGGGGATTCTTCCCTGATTTGGCTCAACAAACCAAACAATTGCTTAGAAAGGGTAGTACTCCCCCAAAAGGGTGCACAGAGCACTCAAATACTCCCCAAAAAAGGCCCAGGGAGTGCTAGCACTCCCTGATAGTGGGTATGGGAGAGCTCATCTCCAAAATTCATATTTGAGTGGTTTTTCCAATGGAAAAGGGCTTGTACTTCTTGTCAACTAATTTCTCTTCTTCAAAACTAGTCTTTGAGGTGTCTTAAGTGTCCCTTTGATGTCATTAGAGGAACAACATAGGCAAGGTGGCAGTATGATGTTTGCGACACTTGTGACACTTGTGGTCAAGATGCGACACTTGCGGACAAGATGCGACACTTAAAACACTTGTAATGACAACACTTGCGACACTTTTGAAGTGAGTAATTTTGATGTGTAACAGATTGCCCCTAAAAGTGCGAAGTGACTAATATCGAGGCCTTTGAAGCAGCAATGACCAGAACTAAGTGACTCAGGATGAGTCACAGGTGAGTGTTGGGGGCATGTTGGCCCTCAACCAAGTTTTGAGGAAACCTTGGTCAGGTTTGGACCACTTTTTGGAATTCGACAGGCTGGTCGAAGATGGAGTGCCCAAGTGGAGTTGAGATCATGGATCTCACCGATTTTGTGGGCTATATGGACCCAGTAAGGGGTTAACTAGGTTTTTTGTAAGGGGTTATAGGATTTCATCCCATGGGGTTTACCCATGATTAGGCCTTATTGTAAGGATTTGTAAAAGTATAAATAAGGAAGAATGTATGATAGAAGTAGCAAAGTATTGATATCTAAGTGCAAGAAGTTTTGAGTTTCTTTGTGAAACATAATGTATATGTGTTAAGTCTTTGTGCTCGATAGGAAAGTTGGCTCTATTCCTTGACCTAGTTTTAGAAGGAGGATCTGGTGCTCAGTACAAAGATCTCCTGTCTGGTGCGAAGCTTAGCTCTGTGTCTTAGTGCACAGGAGAAAATGAATGTAAGATCTGGATGAATAATAAAAAAGGCGAAGAGGTTGGTGGATGTAACCTCACACTGGGGTGAACCACACATATCTTGTGTCTTTGGTGTTCTTTATGTTGTATTGTTTATATTATGAATCTTCTTAGTGCTTTGATTATTATGTATGATAGATAGATCTGTTGTTGCTTAGTGATTTTGAATGGGATCTAGATCTAAATTATAATTCTAAGCACTTAAGCTTTGTTGTTACTGTGTTAGATCTATCTTGGATATGTTCTGTGATGTTGATAAGGATAATGAACTAATGCATATCACATTCCAAGTGTTATTAGAGTACTCTGCGAAGTGTTATTATCACAGATCTGTGTCCCAGCTCGGTTACAAACACCTGTGTCCTGTAACCTCCCCTACTTCTACCTCGGGTGAAACTTCGCCTACTTCATAGGTGTTTCCGAAAGGGTCAATATTTAGGGTTTTGTTGGTGCATTGTTGAAGCATTGAACCCTAGGTCTACCCCTATGCCAATAAATGGTTCCGTTGTCAGGACCTAAAATTGTGATTGTTGTGAACTAAAGTATAGAAAAGAGAATCTATGTGCATATATCTGTTGTTGAAGTGTGCAATACTCTACTTGACTTACAAAGCTCTATGCTAATAAATAAATCTAATCTAAAGAAAGAGGTAAGATCTTAAAAGAGGTAAAGCTTTGTGCTTTGATAAGAGTAAGATAAGTGAATTTGTTTTTTTCAAAAGCATGAATTTAAGTGTGTTTAATAGATTATGTCTTGCTCTGAAGGCTAGGGCACAGTTGCAAGAAAGAGTTTATTTGAGTAAATTTAATATAAATGAAGAAAGATATGTTATTCCTATGCATAGAAAGAATTTTTGGACTAATAAGAGGATGCAGGAACCTACAAAGAATTTTTGCAGATTACAGGTCCAACACTGTGATCCTAGTGTGTAGTACAGAAGCGGTTAGGGGACATTTAGAAGAAAAAGAGGATTGACATTGTGCTATAATTGCAGAAGATCGGGACATCTTGCTAAGGAATTCCCCGACGTAGGTCCTATTTGTCTTTGTTGTAAGATTATTGTTCATGAGGTTGAGGATTGTCCAAAGATGATTGTTAAAGTTGAACGAATGAACATGAGACAAGAAAACTATGAAGAAAGTCAAGATAAGGGTATGTTATAAATTCATAAAGAAAAAGAACCATAGGAAGTTCAAACTACATTAGTATAGTTGAAAGAAACAATGGATCTTTACAAAGATGACATTTTACCAGAGATCCTGAAAGTAAAACAATGCATAAGTGAAAGAATAGAAGACTTCGACATAGATTGTGTCTTGGATGAAGAAACACAAGTAAATATTATGAAACAAGACACTTGGGAAATCTTCGGAAAGCCTATTGTGGTACCTTCATTGGGAAGGATAAGATTGTTTAAAAGAAAGATGATAAACTTATGTGGAAGAGATAATCATCTACCTATTATTATTCATGGAACATCGACTGAAGAGGAATTTGAAGTCATTAAGTTTGTTGAGAACAATTCCCCTTTCCCTCTTTTGTTAGGTAAGACTTGGGTTAAGAAGAATCAAATAAGAAGGAAAGCATAGGAATAAGCTATAAAAAAGAAAAAGAAAAAACTAAGGGAATTCATAGCTAGAAAAATAGATCGACTAATAGAAGAACGAGATGATAAGTTGAAGAATCAAGACAAAGTAACAATACATGAGAAACAAAAGGAAAAACAATTAGTTGTAAAAGTGGAAAGAATGCAAGAAGGCTTGGAGACCCGATCTATGCAATAAATAAGTATATCCACCTAGGAAGTATTAAGAGAAGGGATAGTAACTTCAGACCCTTTGAGGGAACATCAGGAGTGCGAAGTCACTACTCTAGGGGAAGATAAGAATAAGAATGGAAAGAGGATTCCAGAAATAGTTAGAAGGACTCAAATAATAGGGAAGAAGGCAAGGAATATCAATAAGAAGAAATCCAAGTTGGAAAAGCTACTGTTGTAGGAAAATCTCCCTATGGACAGGTAGATCGCCTCTAAGAGATTGACCCTAACTCTAGAAAGAAAATGCTTAACGTGGACACTGACTTCCTTTCAAATCTATCTAAACTAACACATGAGAAAGAAGGATGATAGAAGTACCTCTTTATCGACGTTTGTCCCTGCACGCTCCT